>QFDV01000072.1:6191-29172 GCA_003315845.1 Lactarius trivialis
GCCCCAGATAGGTGAAATTACATACACCCAGGCAGTCAATGAGGTGGGCAAGGAAGACCAAGAACCAGCAAAGGCAGGTGCAGCGGACATGGCAAGAACGAAATTGCTCACGGAGACCCGGCCCGGGTTAAAATATGAAAACAACGTCGGCTCAAACGTCGAGACCCAAGCGCTCAACGTCAACTCATCGCTGGACTCATCGCTGGTTGCTTGCTGGCAACTGGCGTTCGACATGGAGTCCGGCAGCGTAGATACGCAACTTTCAAGTGCTTTCTCTTTACATAAAAGATGGCCCTCGTCACCCACGTCGACTATCACGCTCAACCATAGTCACATCTCCGAGGCTATATCGAAATCTGAAGACAACGGTGCAACTTTGGACTTTAGTCACAGGGGACTCACAGACATAGATGAATATAGTGCTGCAGAGCTCGCTGCCATTGTGCATGAGGATCCGATAGAAGATGAGGGCTCTGTGCTGAGGTGCGCTTGTCCTTCACCTGCATATCTTCACAAACATGGACTTTTAACAGAGTTACATTGGCCTCCAACCGTCTTGCCACGCTACCCGTGACATTTGCACTGCTGTCTCATCTTCGTTACCTCAACTTGAAAAATAATTGTCTGGCCGTGTTCCCCGATGTTGTGAGCGCCTCAGTTGTTCACTTGACAAACTACCGACAGTTGACACTGCATGTTATCAAGCTCACTGCAATGCCTTCGCTCGAGATTCTAGATATCGGTCGCAACAAAGTGAAGAAGCTACCCTCCCAGCCTGGGTCTTTAGTAAACCTCCGAGTACGGCCGCTTGCCCCCATTGCCTCAATGCGTCACTTCACTTTCAAACATTTCAGGTATTCTCATTTTACAAGAACAAGATCACAAGATTACCCCCTTACATGGTTAAATTCACGCGTCTCTCTATTCTTCGAGCAGAGCAGAATCCCTGGGAGTGGCCTCCCAAGAGCATCATGGAAATCCAATCCACACCAAAGGATTTCATCAAGACAGTCCAGCAATGGATTGAGGGTAATGCTCCACCGGAACACCACGAGGAATCAGAACGAGAGTCGCAACGGTAAGGTTTCTCTTGGACTTCAGGCGATCTGTCCTCACTATCCTCAGGGCTAATTTCGAGATATCTGAGAGCCAAGAGAACGCCTTCCTCAATGGCTCAACTCCTCATGCGCGTTCCTTCTCCCTGGCATCCACGCCTTCGACTCATTTAGAGAATCCTGCCATTCAGTCATCCAACCCATCGCCTTCTCGTTCCGGACGGCCCTCCCCATTACCACTAGATCCTGTTTCTTTCAGTGGTCCGACTTCCCCACCCTCTCTCTCACCAGACGCATATCTCACGACTCACGAAGATTTCCTCGATTTGTCCACCGATGATGACATATCAAATCCCACTTCTGACACCCTTGCACACGTTCGCAATGCATCCTATGCCGGATCTAGCCGTGTTTCTGGACGAACCAATCTGCTTTCGAAGAAGAGTCTACCAAATCTTAGGGATGCTAAGTTTACGTTAACCGAGGAGAAACCCATAAGGTCACCTTCTGCCCCTTTATGGAACAGCCCCACTGTCAATCAGTCTGTTGACCAGCCGTCTTCCTTCCGACAAGACTCTTCCAGCTCCTCCGATAGTGGACCTATCAACTTCCGCCCAGATCGGGCATTCCCTCACAGAGAAATCCCTTCCTCCCCCATTGCTTTGAATCGTCCCGCCCCGACTATTGACGGTGAGCGGCATTCATATTTCCGTCGATTTTCTGTCCTGCAGTCGTCCGCCATCTCCAAGACTATTCCCGACTCTCTCCTCCGGCTTGTGGACGCAGCTCGCGGGATATTGTTTGCGGTATCGCAGATTTACCAGGCCCTTCGGCACTATACAGTAGACGCCATCGACGAGCGGCTGGCGTCCGTACTGCTGAAAGTGCTTGACCCTGCGAGCAGTTATATAACCCAGCTGATCAACGCGTTGGACCGCTTCGATTCGATGAGTCGTCGGACACTACCAACTCCTTTGGTCTGCAGGGGCGTGTTCGAAAGTTGTAAGGATAGCGTAACAATTTTTGGTAAAGCTGTAGGAGTCCTTGCCCTTCAGCTGAAAGTGCTGGCCACTCAAGACGACGTTCGGTACACGAGGCAGATGTTGTTGGTACTCTATGGCGCGGCCGCGGAAATCTCTAACGCATGGCGTTCTATGGTTCCACACCTCGAGAGCGTTGAGCCCCTGCTTAGGGACCATCGGCCGCCTCCTGCGACGAAAACGCGTCCAGGCGGCCAATGCCTAGCGCATCCTGTGTCACCGAACCCGATAACATCTCCCGCAACTCCTCTGATCCCCTTCCCTGCTCGGCCTACTTTCTTCCCTCCAGACAGCTCCACGCCTGCAGAGCGAACACACATCGCTCGACGACACGCGGGGTCCTTCAGCTCGAGGGACGTGGAAACCGGTCGGATTATGGCCTCTTCCGCTGAGCCGACAATCATGCAAAAGGGGGTCGCGGTAGGAATGGCCGCAGAGACCCCTACACCCCGCGTCGCTCGACGTCAACCTGGTTTACTGCCCTTGTACAGCGCATCCTTGGTGACGAGTGTTCGGAAAGGCTCAATATCTCACGATGCACACTCAAGACAAGGATCTCTGTCATCGTCAAGCTCCTCACCTTCGATCACGGGACGACTGGTGGTGGACATTCCAACCACGCTTGACAGTCTTGTGGATAAGGAAGCGATCGATGCCATGAGCAAGGCAGTGGAGGCTGCACCGCCTGTATGGACGATGATGGACAGCATTATTGCCGACATATCTGAAGAGCGGGAAGAGATCAAAGAGATGCTCGTCAAGGCTCAGAAGGTGACACGGCAATTGAAAAGTGACATCTCATTGCTGCGGGACGGCACGTATGTCGACAGAAAATCGCTCAGAAATGATGCACATCTCTTTGTGAAGGTGAGCTCGACTATCTTGGGCACTCACCGCGGGCTCCTGAATCTCGTGAAATATTTCAGCTCGTGGTCCACCTCTCAACTGACTTGAAGACATATGTCGATTCTCACCCCTTGTCTGCCGCGTTACGTGCCTACATGGTCGAACTCACAAACGCTACCGAAGAGTTTGTCATTTTGCTTCACGTCTCATCCTTTTCCAACGCCTCGACGCCCCGACCATACACACCTCTGGTGAATGGGCTCTCCAGCAATAGCGCTATTATCGGGGCTACCTCTGAGGATTCACATCTCGGTCCAAGCCTCACACGATCACGCAGTGCACTTCCTACTACGTCACACAGTGTGACCCCTCCCATGTCACTTAGCGCGTTGCCTCATCAGACGTTTCGCATACCACCCATTCCACATCGGCTCAAGAGGACAGCTGCCGAGGATGGTCTTGACGGCATTTGATGCCGCTCTCGTGCGTGTGGCACGACTCCATCGAGCACTAACTCGGTACTCCCAATTACGCTTGCTCGATCTCCTCATGTACCCAACTTTGTCCAACCGTCTCTTCCCGATGACTTAGGGACGCGAGCATGCAGCCCTCCATCGTACAACAAAGACACGGAGGGAGATCAAGGCACTATCCTAGCACCTTTCATTCGAATGCAGAGTATGGAATAGCAAGCATAGAGCAAGCGTCATGAAGTCGTAATGTAAAACATAACCGGCAATGTGGGGATTCAAATCGTCAGGTTTTTCGACTTGGCGCTTTCTTGCAGGGGTAGGAGTCCACCTTCTTGCGCCACCAGTTTGTCGATCTCTGCCCGAATCTCATGCAAGTTGCTTTTCAAACTCTTTGCGTCTTCAAATTTGCGGTGAGCTTTGGCCTCCTCAATAAAGGACTCCAAAAGTGCTTCTTGCTCAAGCAGAGGCTGAATGCCGCGTGCAAGCTCGGAATGTAGGTCGATGGCGGGGCCATCGACTGGTGTAGTTTGCGAAGACGTTGATTTAGAAGGCTTCGGAAGCGACTATTATCCCATACGTTGGCGAGATACACCGATGAAATACTCTCAGTACCCACCTGCAACGGAAACATATGTTTTTGTAGAAAGATGGAAGCTCTGGTGTGCACAGCGGCCAGGACCCTGTCCTGAGAACTCCCAGGCCCTGATGTGGGCAGTTTTCGAATTCGCTTGGCGAGGGCATCATATTGCGCAAAAGCGTCGAGTAATCGTTTCCTCGCAGCAGACGCTTCTGCAGTGGGGTGATCGTCGGAACTGCGGCGGTTGGTGACCTAGGTCATTATGAGTGTATTTACAGAGGACTCACCTGAGAGTCAGTAAGAGCTCTTGGAACTGGGGTAAAGCGTCTTCGATTTCTCTCTCAAGACTTATGAACACATCATAGAGTTTCGAGAATGTGGGTGATGTCGTCCTGTCCTGGACGTATTGCTTGCGTCTGAGAAAGAGAACGTCAATACGTGTTACGATCAAAGACGAAATACTTCACAATAACGCTGGGCGGCAGTCGCGGCATATCCTAACGCCCTTCAAGAATTTCTCTTCGGGGTTGAGTCCATCTCTGATTCCGACATGTCCTGCGGAACTAAGTGTCCGTCTCCGCACACCGTAATCAACACCTTCGACAACCTCTTCTATCTGACCCGTCTTTGGGTCAACTACGAAAAGTAGCGAGCAAGTAACAGGTCTTTGTGGGTGTTTTACGGGCAAGGAACAAATGACCTTGCCGCATAGACGACAGTGGTGTTTACGATTCGTGATTGGATGGAACGATGCTCTAGACGGCGCGAGTAAGTGAACCTGACAGAATAGAAGTTAGGTGACGTACGTGCATGAAGGACATTGAGAGACATCAGCGTCACTCTGCCAGGGAGTGATATTCTGTTCAGCAGCTACCAAACAATGATAACGGTCAAAGGCTCGTTTGCGCAATAACACAAGCACACACCCCGAAGATCAGCCTTGCTACCAGATGCGACCTGGCTCTGAATGACACCTCTCCAAAGATCGCCTGGCGCCATATTTCTGATGTCCAGCTCCCATATCGAAGACATCCTCTTCGCCTGTCTTGGCCGTGCAGGCGCTCTCTTATCTGCACCCTCCCCAAAGTGCAAATTCATTAGCTTTTCGAGGCGGCGTTCCAAGCGCGTTTGCTCTATGCGACCAGTATCACGGCGCGAACGGCGCACTTCAAGAAACTCATCCGTAAGCGGTCGATAAACGCCCTTGGGCTGGAATCCCGGGCGGTATGGAGCCGAGGACCGTAAGAGTGTACTGGTACGCACTGATGACGGTGAGGGTGAGGTGGCAGGTGAGGGAGCAGTAGGAGTATGAGACGGTGTCTCCGACCGCGTCCTCTCCACAGAGACCAGCGGGCTCACAGACGAAGTAGCGCCCGCCGTTTTGGTGAGAGTATGAATCTCAGTGTCGCCCTGGGGCTGAGTAGACGCCACAGCTTTGCTGATGGGAACATCATGTGAAGCTTCCGCCGGAGATGGGTTGCCGAAAAGGGTGACAGTAGACAGACGACTCTGAGGTCTAGAAGCCTTGCTTGGATCGAGGTTCCGCGAAGGAAGGGAACCTGCGCGTGGAGAGTTTCCTATGCTCAGAGGAGAGGGAGCTACAGGTGTCAATGTCGCACGCGAGGGAACGTGCCGAAAGGTCGAGGTCTTTCGTGTACGTATTGAAGTTGAAGTTGGTGTCGAGCCAGTGCTCGTGGATGCTGAAGACTGCGCAACAGAAACTACAACCGGAGGAGCTGGAGGAACTATGGGCGAAGCAGGCACGCTGTGAGGCGAAGCGTTGACCCCCTCCTGCGATGCCGATATTACCGCCGGGATTGGAACTGAAGCCGAGCGTGTTGTGGGTGGGCCATCTGGAACAGCAATTTGTGTGTTTTCGGGGACGTGTTGTTGAGGCTGAGGCTGAGGCGTCGGTGTAGGATGGACGAGAAGAGGTGGCGGTGAGGGAGAAGGCGAGACGGCCAACCTGCTATTGGAGAAACTGCGAGAATGTCTCTTTGACTTTTTGCTATTATTAATCAAAGGTCGAGGAGGCATATGAAGGCGCACCTTATAAGCTTGGTAGGGAACAGGAGGAGCAACAGGAGACGCGCTCATCAGAGTTGACAGTCAAGACACTCACTGGCAAGCGTGAATTGGCGCCGCGCAGTGCGATCACCTTGGATCATCATGTCCGCCACGTCTGGTATCGCAGTTTCGCCAGAGTTAGCCTCCACCTTCGCAGACGCCGTCTCTTCGAAGAACGTCCGCTTTCTCAAGATATCCATTCAAAATGGTCTGCACCACTGTCTGTCCTCTTAGTTTCATCTCATATTTGGCTCGCTAGAGGCACTAGTCACCGATACCACCGTTCCACCGTCTTCAACTCTCGAAAACGACCTTAACTCTCTTCAATCGTTGCTGGACGATAATGTACCGGCTTATGTACTCGTCCGTCTCGATGAACCCCCCGCTACATGGCTTGCCATCCACTATGTCCCCGATACCGCTAAAGTTAGAGACAAGGTGCCTGCCAGTGACATTACTTCCATTGCACTTGGCCTCTTACGGCTTGCCAGATGCTTTATGCCTCTACGCGTAATACCATGACGAAAAGCTTGGGCGCTACGTTGTTCGTAGACACGATCTTCGCCACATCTAAGGCGGATCTGACCCCCGAAGGATACGCCGCACATAAGCGCCATCTCGCCGCACCCAAGCCGATGAATGCTAGAGAGAAAGAATTAGCTGATATCAAAGCAGCCGAACGAGAGGCCGGAGGTGCACCGAATACTGTCAACGCAGTCAGGACAAGTCCCTTCGGAGCAGGCGTTGGCTTGAAGTGGTCCAGCGATGTCGAAGCCGCTGTCCGTGACCTTACACACGCTACCGAGGATCGCGTAGTAACCATCGTAAGTTCCCTGAGATTGCTCTGTCGATTTTAACACCCCACCGCAGACCATAGATCCTTCAACCGAGACTCTGATACTGGGAGAGGTGTCCGCTATCACGGTAGAAGAACTCAGAGGCAAGGTACCATTATCCAATCCTTGTGAGTACGAGGTGTCTTCAGTCATCATTCACTTAAAATTCGCCATAGCTTTCGCATTCTTTTCCTGGTCTGATGGCGCTCCCGAGCGACGCATCGGTGAATTGTCAATCGCTCTAAGATCCCAACCTTACTCACTCTCGAATAGTCTTTATTTACTCCTGCCCATCTGGCTCCCCAGTGAAGCATCGAATGTTGTACTCGTCTGGCTCGTCCTCCGTCTATCAGACTGCGAAAGCTCTCCTGCCGGCCCTTGTGCTTGCACCGCGTAAAGTGGAGACATCTGATCCTCATGAGTTAGGTGCATCTTTTTTACGTGCAGAGCTTGGTCAAAGTAAAGAGCCCAGTGGGATGGGGACACCGAGTAATCCGGGACTTGGAGGGGCGGCCTTTGCCAGACCAAAGGGCCCATATAGAAAGCGGTGAACGTAATAAATAGTCCATAAGTTCCGCCCGGTCGGTACGCGTATATAATAGCGAAGCATCTACACATGTGATCTGTTTGTTCCAACATGCTTTCTCGACGTCTTACTCCTCGCGTAAGACTTCCGGTATTTTACATTGTTCGGGCGTATACCGTACCGTCGAATCCTCAAGCTCAAGTCCCAAAGAAGAAGAAAGTTTGGAACTCTGTAGACGAGGCTGTCAGCGCAGTCAAGTCGGGAGATGTGCTACTCAGTGGGGGTACACCTCTTTCTTCAATAAAAACCGCAGGATCCTAATGCAATAGTCAGGCTTTGGCCTTTGCGGAACACCAGGTGGGTCATGCGGTGGCGTTCACGTAGCCGCGCACAAACCTGGACGCACATCACAGACACCTTGATCGGTGCGCTTGCTGCCCGAGGGGACGTGCGGAACTTGACCGCTGTCTCCAACAATGCTGGCTCGGGTTTGCATGGACTTGGTGCGTGCCCGTATTTACACTTATTCACCTGTCGCTGAGCGGCACCGTTCGTATCATAGGAAGGCTGCTCCATGCAGGACAGATTGACAAGATGATATCTTCGTATATCGGGGCGTTCGTAGCATCCCATTTACCCTCTTCGATCTGTATCCGTGATATCTTTTTCCCTTAGGAACAAGTTCTTCGAGCAACTCTATCTTCAAGGAAAGATTTCGCTGGAACTCGTGCCGCAGGGCACTCTTGCCGAACGTCTCCGAGCGCACTCCGCTGGTGTACCCGCATTTTTTACGCCCACCGGCGCTTCTACTGCGGTGGAGGAGGGTTCGATACCCATTCGCTATCATGATGGGGGCATATCCAAAGGCATCAAAATCCCCGGGAACAAGAAGGAATTTCGGGAATTCAATGGACGGAGATATGTCCTTGAACCTGCCGTTGCCGGAGACGTCGCCTTCGTGAGAGCGTGGAAGGTGGACGAGATGGGCAATACGGTATTCAGGTCCGCTTCGCAATGAAGACCGCCTATCACTCCCTCAACAAAGCCCCGGTAGGTATGCTGCTAATAACTTCAACGCTGTCATGGCAAAGAATGCGAAATTGACCATCGTCGAGGCAAGCACTTCTTATGATCTGACGCTTGAATTGATGACACTCATCACTTCAGGCTGAGAACATCGTTCCCGTTGGCTCAATTTCCCCTAATTCTATCCACCTACCGGGGATATATGTCGATCGTATTGTGCAAGCAACCGCAGAAAAACAAATAGAGGTCCAGACACTTGCTCAACCTCCGTCCAAGAGCCAGGGCAAAGGCGGACTTGCTGCCCTTGACATGCGTCATCGGATCGCGCAACGTGCGGCGAAGGAACTCAGGGACGGGTTTCACGTGAACTTGGGCATCGGCATACCAACTCTCGTCCCGGAACACCTCCCCGCTGGCGTCAAGGTGTGGCTGCAGAGCGAAAATGGAATTCTTGGTATGGGACCATATCCGACCAATGAGCAGCTCGATGCGTGCGTCCACGTTTTCCAGATAACCACTATCTGCGTGCTGAATTTCACTCGTTTAGGGATATTGTCAATGCTGGGAAAGAGACCGTTACCTTATTGCCCGGAGCGTCAGTGTTTGGTAAGTGGCGATTCAGGGCTTGTAGAAGCCGATTTGTTGGACGAGGGACTGCAGATACCAGTGAATCGTTTGCAATGATACGTGGCGGACACATTGATGTCGCCATCCTCGGGGTCAGTTTACGTTTACGCATAACGTAGTCGGTACGACAGCTGCTGACTGGGCTTCTCAGGCGATGCAAGTTTCGCAGGGCGGCGACATTGCGAATTTCATGATACCCGGGAAGCTCGTCAAAGGTGCCTAACGGTGTCCACCACTAAACACCGAGTTTGTTGCTCACGGAACAGTATAGGTATTGGTGGCGCTATGGATTTGGTCTCAAATCCCGACAATACGAAGGTCATTGTCGTGATGGAGCACTGCGCGAAGGATGGTAGCCCAAAGATTCTGGGGAAGTGTACGCTCCCCTTGACCGGCGCCCGAGCGGTCAGCCAGATCATCACAGAGCTTGGCGCATTCGATGTGGATCGCCAGAAGGGAGAACTCACGCTAATTGATTTAGCGGATGGCGTCACGGTGGAAGAAGTGAGGGCGAAGACGGGCTGCGAGTTCCATGTTAGAAATCAGTTAGGTCGACTCTGAGCTACTGTGATCACTTGCCTGGTAGCGCTCGCACACCGCAATCCCAGTGGTCGCAACCGTAGGGCATATAAGTGATTCATATAAACTGTCTCTAGCTGAGTATCAGTTGGATGCCTCTACCTCTGCCTATTCACTTCAGTTTACCAGCTGCCTGCCTTCGCATGCTGGTCTCTTCGATTTCCACATCCTCTTCTGGACTGTTTACGCGAATCATGCCTCGATATAATGATGACCAACGTGCATGCATATCTTCGTGCGTTTTCCTACTAGGAAAGCACTTAATCACGAAGACTTGCCTGACTGAGAACGACATTTTCACCCCGCGAATTGTTGCACTCTAGGCATCTGTTCTGCAATATCCCTACTGAGATGGCCCAAGCATGTTATTTTATTTGGGGTATAGCTTACGGACCCAGTTGAACATTGAACACACACGTCTAGGTGTTTTTGATGCCACGACGGTAGTGCACTGATTGTTTACTGTAGGGATGCGCGCCTCTTTACAACTTTACCGCTTCTAGAGCGCTTATACTGCACCCGACCCTGATTGTATTGGCACTCTCGCGCGGAATAAGCTATATCATTTAGACCTGCATCACTCAAGCGACAGATCTTTCTCGTGATTCGAGGAACAACCGATGTAGTTCGAAGCAGTAATCAAGGGTCAGGTCTGCCAGGCACCGCACGGCACAGGTATTTGCGAGAGAAATCCAGGAAGGCCATGATACCAGAGTCGGTCTACTCACTCTTGTGCACGTGAAAATAGTAGCACACGACTCGCAAAACGAAGATTGCAGACCCTATCTCTGGCTCCGAGTGCAAGGGCTGGCATTGTAAAGAAACAAGACTGTACTGTTCCCTGAGAGGCTCGACTTTGGTTGGATAGTTGTTGATACTGGTTGGAGATTTTCCGTGGCTGTCGGCATGGCATAGGTGATCGCTTTGAAGAAACAGTGGGCAAAAGACGGCAGGATCCCTGTTACGGGAGTATGACCGAGTTGGGTGTATTTAAAGTTGAACGAGTATTGAGGTCGTAAACGAGAGGATAAGAATATAAGTGGTAGGATTACGGGCGTAGGAACGACGGAGCCTCTGGCCTTCACTGTGCCTCGGCCTGTCCTTCATCCTCACCTCGTTCGTTCTACATGAGCTGGTTCGCTTCCCTCTTTTCTTCGTCTTCAAAGTCTTCCCTGCAAGGAAGGCGCAAAGTCATGTCCTCTACTCAAGAGGCTTTCTCCCTGCCCTCCCCCGTTTTTGCACAAGGCGGTATTTTTACAAGAGATTCGTCTCTCGGCACACCCGACCCCGAACCTGTTGGGACTCCCTCCTTTACATACCCCCCACCGTCAAGTGGAACTCAATATGGTTATGTCCCTACGGGGTGCGCTCCCTTCTTAGTGCTTTCATCCACTTTCTTCTGACATTAATACTAACCAGGACGCCATCTCGTTCACGACACGCATCCCTGTTACCCCTCCACAACGCGTCGCTCCCCCCTTTTCCTCAATACCCATCTCTCGAGCAGACCTGGACCCGGATTCGGAGCTGGCTTTCTGTCGAGTACCCCGAGTTGGGTGATACCCTCAACTACGGTATCCTCCCACAAGACCTCGCAAACATAGAAATGCAATTCGGTTTCTCACTACCTCAGGTCATTCGCGAATCTTACCTGGTGGTCGATGGACAAGAACCCGAGTCGTCTGCCGGTTGCTCCGACGGCCTCTTCTTCGGGTTACACCTTCTCCCTCTCGACGAGGTACTGGATGAGTGGAGATTCTGGCGTGAAGTCGATGATGACCCTAATACCGGCGCACATCCACGATTGCGCGAAGTTATGCAGTCTGTGCCACCAAACTGGATTCGCAAGGAATATTCCCAGCGCGGATGGATACCACTTATCTCTGACAAGACGGGCAATTACGTAGGCGTTGATCTTAACCCCGGAAAAGGAGGCTCTGTTGGACAAGTCATCGTTTTCGGTCGTGACTTTGACACCAAGGTCGTCGTCTGGCGAGGAGACGGTCCTGCAGGGTGGGCCCACTGGTTGGCCAGCTTTGCAGAAGAGCTTGAATCTAGAGAAGGGTTCGAACTCGGCTTGTCGAATGAGAGCGAGGGAAGCGAAGACGACGTCGGCTACGAGAGCTATTTCTTTGACGGGAGTGGGCGGGCATCTGGTGAAGGAGCGGGCGGAGCGACAGCAGGCAGTTTGCGTTTGGCAGGAGAATATCGAGGTTGGACAACGCTGGAGGCTTGGGCGGATAGAAGTGTTCGCAAGTGGCAGGAAGCCGGCCTAATCCCGGATCCTCCAGCGGCGGAGAAAGGCAAGGTATGTACACCTCTTGATCTGACTGTTTTCACTCGTACTTTTTCCATTCTCGCTTACAGGCAGTAGAGAAAGTTGGCCTCGGCGTCTTGGCCCTTGCGAATTCTACCGCGAGCTCTGGTGCCGAGGTGCCAATCCCCGTCTTCGCGGATGTCAGCAATGTTACCCAATCCCAACCCAAGATACAAGAACCTGATGGCCCTCTGAGACCATTGTCAAAAACACCTGTCCCTGTCATCTCTATCACAAAACCTCCCGCACCTCTCCCTGTAGACCTCCCAACTCGCGATGATATCACGCCCGATCCCGACTCTGAGACGACGCATCACGATCTAGAAAGCGGGGGATCTTTTATGGAAGTTAGTCACCTTTCAAATTCGGGAGGAGGTGATGGATCAATCGTCATACCGTTGACGCAAAGAGCGGCTTCACCAAAAGACCGTTCCCCGTCAACCTCACGTGCACCTGTTGATCCTTTGTCTAAGGTTGCCAACCTACTGGACGATTCGGCACCTGCATTGGCTGCCTCACCGATGAAGCCTTCTCCGTCTGCAGGGTCGTCGCCCCAAGACGTATCACCTCCTCTGCTGGTCACTGTCGGAAGCTCACCCATAGACGACGGTGACGAGTCCGATTCAGAAAATGTGGGGTTGGCTAGTACCATCAGGTTGGTTGGTCACAATGCCAAGGCAAAGTCAGGCGATGCTAGTGATGACTATGTGCTCGCCGAGATAGAAGATATGGAGGCGGCAGACTCGATAGGATAGTTTTGACACGACTCTGGTGCTGTCGTGGTTGTGTGTGCTGGACACTATTTATTTGTCCATCCTTCATCGACTAGTACGTTGCATGCTAATCATCATAAACCCCTTGTACGTCTCCAGTTCTCCGATACCCACCATAATTCAAAATATTACATAATATGTCTGTGGCGAGGTCGCGTCGAGTCGAGGCGAGGTCATCCTTAATCCTCGACTCGACAATGTCTTCAGAAAGTCTCCTCGAGGAACGATTGGCCCGACTTCAGTAAGCCCACTAATTATCATCTTCTAGCGCGTCATCACAAATTCCTCCATTTAGCGAAATAACCCAACGTCGAGATGCCTACTTGCGTGAAATGTTCGCCTTGCTACAGAGACGCAACAGCGCCGAGCTGATTCCAACCACGGAGTACCCCCCTGACCCTGGCCTTGAGGCGTTTATGACTAGGTTTGACATCGATAAACCGTGCGTGCGGGTTCACTCTTTTCTTTACTACCATTTCACTCACTATGTTCTCTTTCAAAGTCAGGAGGCCGGGAGCATTGCACAACTGGCCGACAGCGAATTCGCCCCCTCTCCACCCCGTCCTCGGAGCCCCACGCCTCTCACCCCCGACGCATACCATGACGCGCCAATGGCCCCACCTCCCGACTCTCCCATGTCCGATCCCCTCACGCCTCCGTCACCATTGCCACCCGATGTGGAAATGAATCATGTCGCTCCAGAAGAAGACCACTCATCTGACCTTGGTGACTTGCAACTTCCGTCGCCAGATATATCCTTGGAGCAAATTGAGGAACCTTCTCTTGAACTTGAACTCCCCGACGAAGAACCGCCGCTTCCATTAGTTAGTGATGTCGACCATTCTGAGGACGTACCCGTGGACCCGTTCATTACTTCACCCGAACGCACGCCTGCAGATTCGCGCTCGGACACAGACGCAGACAAACCCCAGCCTGAAGATATAGAGGAGATTATTACCCCAGCCACCCCCATGGAGACTGATGACTCGGACCAGTTAGCCGCTGAAACCACCGAGGAATCGAGACCTGAGGCTTTGGTGTCTCCCTCGGTCGTGGAAGACATTTACCTGCAGGAAGATACGGATATGGACATCGATGCTGTGGGAGAACCGCACATAGAACCCGATGAAAGGATTACTCCTGTCCCCGAAAGGGAACATAGCGCACCACCACCACCCCCCCAGACAGAAGTCCAACCTCCAGCACCCGTCGCCTCCGCCCCTATCTTTGCTTTGCCTCCCTCCGCATTCATACTTCCTCCCAAAACGGAGGTCTTCATTCCCGTCAGGCTTACCCCCGTCAGGGAGTCGCCTCAATACGCGCTTGATTCAGCAAGCCCAGAACCACGGTCTCTGACCGTGAATGAGTGGCTTAGCCCCGAATTTTCGCTGAGTCGCAAGTACACGCTTCCTCACGTAAAATCACTCCCTCTGGACCAGCAACGGAGGTTGAAACTCGGTAAAAATCAGCGCAAGAAAGATAAAGAGAAGGATAAAGGAGCAGAAAGCCGCAAGGATGGTGCCGAGGATTGGACGCCTCTGGGTATCAATAAATGGGGAGTGACGATCAAGACAAATCCTTTGTGGAAGAGGGTATCCCGCGCTACCAAGACCATGAGTACTCGGGACTGGAACGTGAGCCCTTCGTTTTATGCAGATTGTCATCGTCCCCAATGGCGTCTAGGTGGCTTTTAACGAACTCCGCCTCGTTCGAGTGATGGAGCGCATAGAGCAGCTTAAAGAGACAGGAAAATGGAGCTTCCGCCAACCGAAGAAGCAGCGTGGAGTCGGAAACGTATCGAAAACGCATTGGGACTACCTTTTGGACGAAATGGTGGAGTGTTTCTCGCTCATGTCAAGAATTGTGTCTCTGATGAGACTTGTAGCACTGGATGCGCACTGACTTTCGAGAAGAGCGTAGATGGAAGATCGCAGTCGCTTACAAACTCTCTTCTGCAGTACTAGAATGGCACAGTGTCGGCGACCGAGAGACAAGAAAGGAGAAGGGCATTGTCGTGGACTGGAGTCGGCCGATCCATGACGAGTCTCGAGACATTGATGACGTGGAGATGATCATAGAGCACGGCCAGGACGTAGAGGAAGACACCCACGAGGACTCCGGGGAGAGGCCTTTTTCTGCGGCTCTTATCTCGGCAGACTATGGTTCTGATGATAGCGATGACGAACAGGAGCTGGAGAAGCGAGAAGTAGCTGATGCCCTCGAGCCTCGCGCTGCACTGGAAGAGGCCCTCGGACATGCAGAGCGCAGCGAGTCAACTCAGCTCGAAAACGAGATTCGGCCAAAGGAAGAAGATGTGGATGACTCCTCGATATTGCAAGCGATGCAGACCACAACAACTTCGAGTGTCGACCTCAAGCAAGATGAAACGCCAGGCCTTTTGGCTGATGGCACGTCTCACCTGGGAGAGATGTCTGAACCTGACCCTCACTCAGGCCTAAAGCCCACATCAGACGATCCCATTCTGGGGTCAGATGAAATTCTAGAGAACACGACTGGGCAGGCAACATTCCCATCTAAACAGCATCAGAAACCGAACATCTACTCACCGCTTCGTAGCCGTATTGCGTACAACGATTATGACAAGCTCGTTCTCGACTTTGACGACCTTTATATCCACAAATTCCGTGATGCGGCTTCCGACGATGTGTCTCACGACTTCCATGCGTTCCCCACCGACATATCGCAAATATTTCCAGAATTGCCATTCACATTCATCGAACCTCCAACCCCATCGGGGTCATCGAATTTACTATCAGAGGGTAAGAAAAAATCGGAAAAGCGAGACCGCGACGATCCCCATAAACGCACCGATCCGACGGCTTATAGCAAAATGACCCCCATGGGTGTTTTCATGCGAACCCGACCCACGTTGTTAGCTGCTCTGAACCCGGCAGTGCGTTGGGAAGGCGAGCACTGGGCAGGATTCGATGACGCCCCCATCGTGCCGGATTTCGATGCACCTTACAAAATTCTCGACGAGCCTACGAGCAGTAAGTTTCCTTATGTGCCATTTTCGCCGTCCCTCACCCCTTCGCAAGACCTGTTCGACGGAGGCAAGCCCAACCTATTCATCCCTGATGACGATGTCATACTTCCTAGCACACCGCGAGACCCTGCCAGGCGTGTAGCGGCAGATGCTCTGTGGACCAATCAAGATGATCTCCAACTCAAGCGATTAGTGGAGAAATACCCCAAGAATTGGGGTCTCGTGGCTGACTTGTTCAACTCTACCCGCGGTGCAATTGTTATGGAGAAGCGTGCGGACTGGGAATGCAAGGAACGATACAGAACACGGTGGTTGGGTAAAGAACGGAGCGAGAGAGACTTTGCTCAAATGGCTCCGCCCGTCCAAGAGGGATCCTCTTCGTCTACCTCCGCTCGACCCTTGCAGTCGCAAGTAACGACAAGAAAGCGTATGGCTAGCGTCAGTTCTTCGGTGAACACGTCCGTGACTCCCGCCACAAATTTCGAGCCAAGAAAGCGACGGAGACACATCCTAATGTACGAAACTCTTCGAAAGGTAGCTAAGAAGCGGGAGGCTGCCCAAAAAGCTGCTGGTGGGTGTGCACCGTTTTGACAAAACTTCATGATGATACACTGCCTGACACCGATCTAGCCAACCCTCGAAAAAGTTCGGCGGTCCACGATACACACGGGCAGTTCTCTAAATTACCGAAGCTCAGCCCGGCAGAGCTGAGCCGTATGAAAGCTGAGAAGGAGGCTCAAGAAATGCTTACGCGGCGCAGGGCGGAGGAGACCCAACGACAGCAGATGCTCCAACGCATAGGGACACCAGGCCAAGCTCATGTGCGTTGCAGCGGCTACATCTCTTGCACGCTAATAAACTCCACTTTACTCAGGCTCAAGTCGCGCTTGCCCAATCGCCAGGTCAGGGGCAGCCCGCGCAACAGCCCGCTCAGAACAATAACGGAACAAGGGCTCAGTTGAACGGTCAGGCAGTGCCGCAGATACGCCCCCAAGTCAACATCTCGCAACAGCAGCGCATCCCTCCCGCTACCGCGACCCGCCTACCTCCTCAGCAAATGCTGCAAGTCCAGGCCGCGCAGCAGAGGGTCTTGGCGGCCGCAAACGCGAATATGAACGCCGCCGGCCCTAATACCCCTCATCTCTCCCCTGGTTTCGCCCAGCGGGTGCCGGCATCATCGCCCGTCGTCTCTCATTCCTCACCGCCGCGAACAACAACAACACCGAACCCTCCTCGCCCACCGTCAGCTTTGCAACACCCGGGACACGCTCTGCCCTCGCCGAACCTACCGCACGCGGCGACAGTAGCGCGGCAAAACCCGAACCCCGGCCCCGGCCCGTCGCTATACTACGCGTCGCTGCACGGCGTGCAGTTCACGCAGGAGCAGATGGAACAGGCGATGCGGATCCAACAGAGTCTCATGGTGAGTAGCTGTCCCAGTCTGCACAGAAGGCCTAAGACGAGCACAGCAACGGCATGCGATGATGCAGGGCTACGCGGCACAGGCACAGGTAGCACATCAGGCGCAAGTCATAGCTCAAGCTCAAGCAGCCCAAGCCCAGGCTCAGACTCAGGCGCAGGTGGTAGCTCAAGCTCAAGCTCAGGCTCAGGCTCAGGCACAGCAGAACCAAGGAGGGGCACAGCCAGGGACATACCCACCCCAGTCCCAAGGCTGATCTAATCTCGATCGTTCGTTGTCTTATCACTCAATTAGTCTATCCTTGTTTTCCGTAGAGTCACTACATTTTGCTTAGACAGCTGTCACCTAGAATTGCGTGTGCACGTATGATGTCCATCCAGTACGACAGGATTCCAAGCCACTCTTGGGCTACTCTGGATCGGAGGCGGTCCATGTAAGCAAGCTGATAACGACGGCGACTCCTCGGAGAGAAGAGTGTCAAAAGCTGGATCAGCCTCAGACATACAGAGCCATGCGATTTCGGCGTAGTGGTACCACTGCAGTGGCCCAAGTCCATATGTTCACACATCCAGCCGTACAGTTATGATACAGTTTGCGCACAATATCCACGAGTCTCAACCTTCTGATCTTCGACGAAAGGGCGTAATGACTTAAAGTGACAGCATTATTGAGCACGCATAAGTGTATGGAGCAACAACAGGCTCCTGTCTCCTTTCTCTCTGGCGACCTCAGGCTTGGACGGGGTTCGACGTTCTTGGGCCCCTTATGGTCCGGCAAGAAGTGCAACGAGGGCGCAACTCTGTTTTTATAATTTACTGCTGCTATATCCGTGTGCCATATATGTCTGGCACCGCCACTGAGCTCGGGATGACCATCGATGATCGATGACCCTTCATTCATTTATGTCGCTTGTCACTTACCACTTATAGTCTGAGCAGTGGCTGCTGCGGCCATCGCCATTGTTACAACAATACTACTGTATTTGGGTGCCCCTCTACCACGCCCTGGGCGTGGTAGGTTCTCCAAATCCGACTGTGTGGGGCCGTGACTCGGACCGCTCAGTTGAGTGCTCTTTGCTTCTCTCTCTCAATCGCCGCACCTTCATTCTGCCGCAATGTCGACAGTGAAAAAGGTTCGATTTCTATGATCCCATCAAAAAGAAAAGAGTCCTGACTTGTTCCGTCCGGAGCAGCAGGACACTCTCTGGAAAGACAAGGAAGCTGGGGAAGAGGCGCAATATGCACGCCAGAAGGTCAAACAAGCTTCCTTCGCTGCCATAACACGTACTGCTACTACCCGATTATGTCTGCTTCGGGTGCAGTAGTACATCGGCATCGATAACGACTGAACCCCCGTTCTGTTTTTAGGAGCAGGAGCAGCTTGCGTCTCTTCGTGAGCGTGGCAACGATGCGGCGTGTGAGAAGGTGCAGCCCTCTGTCCCACGGGAAGATCGCGATTACGAGGCGGGTTTTGGTGGACAAGAGGATCTGGAGGATAGGTATGCCACCACCAGTGGGGAACACTGAGATCGCCACAGGGGTATATACAGGGGTCGGGAGCTTGCCCCCAGTGTACCACAAAATAACTACCAATTACTACCAGTGTCACTCGGTAGTCCTACTCACCATCCCGTCTGTGCCTCAAACCCACTTTCTACCAAAAGGTATAAACGGCTAGTAAACTAGCGAAATGTAACAAAAAAAAATTAGGGTAGTTTGTCTCTTTGTCTGTTGTCCAAGATAAAGGTATGGCAGAAATAAAAGTGTTCGAAGAAAAAAGTCCGAGTTATAAATGAGATTCATCACGAGGGGGTCGGCGGGTGAGCAGTGATCTGAGGTTTATCCACATCGCGGCGTGTGCCCGCAGACTGACCGCATACTGAGGGGATCGCAACTGGCCCGCACCATGGGCTAAGGTAAGTGCAGGTCGCAATCGGGACTGCCACTCCTACAGTGTCCGAAGGATTTGCCCATCCATCACCCGCATTAATCGAGGTACTGGTGGTGTTGGGGGTTGGGACGGGGAGCGTTGGAATCGTGCCAGTCTGGGTGTATGATGGAAGCAATGAGACAGCGCCAGCATTGCTAATGGTAGTGGGGGGCCAAGCATATTGCGATGAAACCGAGGCAGGGATCTGGCCAGCACCGGAGCCACCAGTTTGCGAAGGTGCCAGGGGGGGTTGCCATGTGTTCGTGGCACCACATACGCCAACCGCCGAACGTGGGTCCAAGGGCATCCACCCATTGTCAAGGCCAAGTTTATACGACCAGGCAGGGGATTCAACCTGGCCGCTGGTTGACGAATTGCCAATTTTCCATGTCCAAAAGAACCAGTTCTACGAAGGATTTCGGTATTTATATTTCCCCCGTCCATCACAGTAGTTTGCTCACCTGAAGGGAATCCATGCTGGCTAAAGCGAATTGTTGGATGCTATTCTTGAGATCTTGACTCCAGGTCGTATAATCCACCCACGGATCACAACTACCCACTACAGGCCAGCTGCCGTCCTGGTAGGTGCCGTCATAACGGGCACCCAATCCAACGCCATTTAGGAATGTGCCACAGTCGTTGATGGCATTGCTGAACTCTCCAGCAACGGTGAGTCCGAACGCAGACATAGAAGCATTAAAGGAAGCACCCCAGGTAGTGCAAGGTTTTTTTTCGTTGGAAGACATGGGGGTCGTGATCTGAGAACCGAAACATAGATAAGGGTGGTTATCAAGCGAGATACGGTCGGCACCAGGAAGGAAACCAGCCCAGTTGCCGAGGCCAGCAAAGCCGTCGTGATATGAGATCATGGGACCGTTTCCAGTTCCTGTGCCACTGGCTTCACGAATGGCGTTGTATACTTGAAAGTAGCTTGGATACGAGCAATTGAGAAGTGGTCAATGACTCGACCGTTTAGTAACACTCACAATGAAGCCAGATTATCTTGACCCATCACCGGAGACTGTGGTTCATTGGTGGGCCCGAACATGGCCACGACGCCCTCGTACTGAGGCTGAGAGATGAATTCAGCAATAATTCGAATATAATCCAGAGTGCGCTGAGCATTGGCGAAGCCCATGGGACCGTTAAGCAAATTGACGGAGCCGAGTTTGCCGGAATGGTTCCATCCGTTTTGACTGCCAGGAACAGCGTGGAAATCCAGATTGATGCGAATACCGTACTTGCGCGCCCATCCAATTGCCTTGAGGAAGTACCTGGGGAACTGTGAGAATGGAAGAGAGATGCAGAGCGAGCAACGTACTTCCAAGCCGTCTTTGGCAGAAAGGGTTCGCCCTCCCACGTCTCGATAGCCCAGAATGGTATTGCTAGGCGAACATGATTGAGGCCAGCACCGGCGATCTCGGCGAAATCTTGTTCGGTCTGCACAGGCCCTGATAAGAATGGAGGCGGGTAGGTTGAGTGGAACCGGAACGAAACGTACAATGAAGGTGCTGTAATGTTCTTCCAGTTGGTTGAGACCTCCGCTAGCGGTATCATTAGCCATAGCGAGACTTAGAGTCCATTCATCGACGGCGCTTGGATATTTTTGGTAAAGAGCGGGAGCAATGAACTATGGAAGGATATGACAGGGCCTGTGCAGGTCGAATCATGGATGGAAACTCACGGGCTCAGTATTCAACCAGCCGCCGATGTTGACGCTAAAAGTATCACGAGTGAAAGTCAGTCACGGCATGGACACGTCAAAAGAAGAGCCACGGACCCACGGATAGGATCAGTACCATAGTCAAACGTCTCATTCAGGGCTGGTACCCAAGACTGCGCTCGGGCGCCATTGTTGAAGGGGTCATTCGAATCGTAATACCAGTAGCCGCCGAACGCATTATGATATATGAACGTCGTGCCGTCTTCCATGGTAACTGTAGAACCGTCACCGCCAGTAATTGCAGCGACTTTAGGGGTAGAGGGAGAGCTGGTTGATGAAGGAGAGGCAGCGGTAGAATGAGAGGACTGAGGAGAAGAGGACTTGTTGGAGTGCGGTTTAATGGCGAGAAAGTATACGGGAACAACGACTGCGACAATAAGCACAATCAAGCCGCCAAGTGCAGCAAGGATGATGATGTTGCGGCGGCGAGACTTGAGGGAGGGGGCCGCATAGATAGCTTGCTTCTCTTTGAGGAAGCGAGGTTGGGAGATACTTTCCAAGGGGACAGAAGGGCCATCGTCGACGTCCTCTGAGGGAGAGCGGGGGTCATCCCGGTAAGGAGCAGAGAAAGAGTCAGTTGCTTCGGGTGTTCTTGCGGAAAGAGACTCTGGATTGAGAGCGTATAAAGAATTGGTATTCTCTGACTGAGGTCGGGAGCCGAGAGAGGCATAAGACTCGCGAATGCCCTCGCCATCGATAGTACCAAGGAAGCGGGGGCGGACAAGGTTGATGGAGGGTTCATCGGGATTGAGGTCGTCCAAGGGAGGGTCCAAGGGGGGAGTAGCTAACATGGAATGGGGGTCAAATTCGTCTTGAGGATTTGGAACTGGGTCATAAGCGACGCCATGCCCAGCGCCGTTACCCTCTTGGTGCGACATGTGTTGTATGGCGGGAAGGGAAAGGAATAAACGAGGGGTGCGAGGCTATGCGGGGAAGGGGGGTATGGGGTCTAAAAACCCCCAATTGGGTTTACAAATCCATTAAAAAATATAATAAAATCAATCAACCGGAAGAGTACAATCCGTACAAACTATAAGTTGGACTCCGATAATCGGCCATCTGTGCCAAGGACGGCAAAATAGGCGGGCTGGGTACACGTGGTGGTTTGTCCCCTGAACATGATAGTCCGGCGCTCATGTCTGCCACCGCGTCCATCTCGCTCATCATAACATTCTTCCGTGTCACCCATTTCTGATTCGGTTCAACTGACCCAGTTGAAGATCCTGATCCGCGAAAATACGATCCGGCCCCGTACGGTGCCTTGACCCGAGCCCGTCCTAATCCACCGTCCTGGTCTTCGTCAGCAATGGGCGCCATGCATGGTGACAATGTGTACGCGAGGCCTTCTGGTGATCCATGAATTGTACTTCGGCGCTTCTCCATGTTCCTTGTCCTCCGCCTGTTGCTTTTGTTCACATCGCGGCCAGGACTGACCGTCCCACCATATTCCAGGCCCTGACCATACCCGACAGCGATTCCAATGTTTTCCTGGCCAGAACTTTCATGCATCGACCCAGGGTAGACCAATCCTGAGAGTGTTGAAAGGCGTGACAGCGCTTTGCTCGGGTACCCATCTGATCCGTCGTTTGTGCTTGGCTTGGCTGTGCCTGGTATCCCAGGGACACCAGATTCCCTTGTGCGCGTAACGGACGGTACTTCGTCCACTAGCCGTGAGTATCTCAATGGCGTCTGGTCTGTTTCTCCTGACTTTGAGACGTTCGCTGCTGGCACTGGCTTTGGTATTCCCGATTGGTATTGTGTCCATGTCCAAGGAACACCCCCATTCCCCGTTTGAGACGACAGTCGTTCTTTACCACCGAACAAAGGCGATTCGTCTCCCATCTTCCGAGCCGGTGGAGATGCGTCCTGGAGGATTGGGAGCGATGGTGTTGGATGGGAGCGTCGGCGAGGTCGTAACCATACTTTCACTCCAATTAGAATTGCAACAACCAAGAATGCGCCGCCTAAGGTTAGAAGTGTAATGATCGTGGTAGACAGCTGATGTGGCGTAGTTTGTCGTGACGGGGCCTTATGCAATGTACCGACGGGATGTTCTGCTGACCTAGATGTGGGCAGTGTGGGTGTCAATGACAGGGTGCCAGACGTCGCAGAAGCTGTATACGATAGTGACAACAACGAATTTGGCACAGTAACGAGTCT
>QFDV01000074.1:23663-40987 GCA_003315845.1 Lactarius trivialis
CGTAACCTCAAGACACGACTTCATCGACCTCGCTCTCGCCGGTGTCGGCGAGTTCGTCTTCCTCCGAGTCATCGTCGCTTACAACCTCGTCGAACACTACAACCACCTCGCGTGCCTTTCCCTTTCCATTCGCTGGCACCGTCCTCGCGCGTTTGGACTGCGGCTTGTCAGCAGCAGTCGCGACCGGCGCGACCGCCCGTCCAAGTGCCTCCGTGTAGCGTTCCTGCGCGAACTTTTCCTGTCTCTCCGCGGATTCACGCGCGGCCGTAGCACGCACGAGTTCGGCGCGCCACACCAACACGGACACGGTTGACTCGACTTGAGAAAGGCTCACGCCGCCCCCCATTAGCAGTGACGCTTCCCGTGCCGGAGCCGATGGGGGCGGGGGTTGAGCAGCGTGACGCAGGCGCGAACCCCCGGCACCCGACGACTGCATCTTGCGCCGACGGCGAACTGCTACCAGCCCATATAGACCAAAAAAAAAAGGAAAGACGGGAGAGACACGCACCGGGAGCTTTGCGGATGCAGGGGCGACCCGCGTCTTCGCAGCGCGCACAAACGACGTATGGCGGGGAGGCGCCGACACGCGGTGCGCAGCGGACCTTGTCGCGCGCGCAGTATTCACACTATTAGGACGTTAGCAAGAGCACGACCGGATGCGCAAGGGGGAGAACGTACCCGTGTGTAATTTGGAATGGTACTAGTATCCATCAAGTCGCCAGGTCGCGGGCGCTTGAGAGCGGCGCGACGCGCAGGGGCAGGTTCCTAGACAGAAACTGACGAATCAGAAACGCAGATGTGAGGAAACGATACACACCGCGAGACCAGTGGTGGCGGTCCTTGCGGCCTGACGAACAGGGTTCTGCGCAGGATGCACCGTAGACTCAACGGAATGAGCGACGGCAGGAGGTGCAGCGGACGAAGGCGACGGAACGGAGCGCTCTGAATTGCTAGGAACGGGAGGGGAAGTTTGCGAAGTGGGAGGGGACACCGTGACGGACGGCAAGTGGACCCGATGAGAATCTTGGCTCGCCGAGAGCAGAATGTTGCTGAGCTTATCGAACTCGGCCTGGGTCATTGAGCCCTCTTTGACACAGCGTACGTACTCTCCGAGGAGTAACAAGATAGTTCTGCTGGGCCCGGTGGTGGAAGCTGCAGGTGTGGATAGGGTGGGCGCCGTTGTAGACGCGATCTGGCGCAGCCTCTCCTCCATTCCGGCGACGATGCGCGGCGAGTGCTTGATCCATGCCTCTGTCGCATATTGCAGCAGGCGGTCGCGCACGTCTTTGATAAGTGTGGTTACTGCCGGGTCTGCGTATGCATCGATTCCGGCATCGACACCCCGCGATGCGACCAGATTCTGCAAGGAGTCAGGTCAGCACAGGTCAAATGAGAGTGGGAACACGACGTGCTAGAAATTCAGAGAAATCCATCACCCACGCCTCGGCGGCATCGGTATCGGCGGGAAGCTTGATCAAGGAGGGGCGCCAGCCCAGCAACGTATCGCGAGCGACTTTGTACCGATGAGAGCCTGAGACTGGCATGTCGAAGACAAAACTGTAAAGGTGAGATCCGGAATCGCGCGCCTTTCGTGGGAAAAATATGTCGCGTGTCATCTTCTAACTCATGATGATCATTGATGATGATGTTGCCAAGTTGCGGCTGTAGGCGGGCATTGAAGAAAAATGCTCTATCTTTGTATCCTACACTGTGGTCAGCAGCAGCGGTCAGCGTCCGGCGGAGCCTTCCGTCCGCCACTGACACTTCACATTCACGAATGCGACTCCGACTCCCAATGTCCACCAACGTTGGGTGCGAGGCTGTTACTGTACGCGTTATTCTTACTATGTGTAAGAAGAACGAGTACAGTAATGGTCACCCACTTTCCTGCGTTGAGAAATCGGTGAATGACGAGGCCTCCGTAACTGTCAGCTGCGCGCGGCCCTCCTTTTTCGCTCCTTAGCCGCTCGCCCCCCTTTCGTGCTTACTGCCATGGCTTAAATGCGGTCCTTTTCTTTCTCTCCCCGTGGGGACAAGGACTCCCCCCCCTTTTTTTTTGATCCCCTCGCCCACTGTGAAGGGGACACGCAAATATGGGGTGCCTCGGGGGCGGCGCTTCCCCTTTTTGTCCCTCCCCCGTTTCCTTTCGCGTGCGAACAGGGAGTAATTGGTCCTCGTGCCATTACTGTATCCAATTGTGCAAGTCTGCAAGAGGTCTGTGTTACCCCTCTCTCACTCTTTCTCTTACTGAGCATTCTGCTTCATTCTGTCAAATGACCTTTTCGTCCGAAGCCCCACCACCGACTGCGGCGCTGATGGGTGACGACCCGACCATCGCTCCAGCTGCGTCACGCGGCATAGAGTCTCATACGTGTCGGTAGGACATTTACTTTTTCAACCATTCAACACCATCCGAGGGGAGGTTGCGTGGCACTTAGAGATTTCTGAGCGGGAATCTCAATATCGAGGGGAATTTACAATACTGAGTAGCCTCCAAAAAAGAACCCGGCGTTGCCTGCGGAGTTTGCGTTCAATGGGCACTAGCAAGTAAAAGTAAGCTTGATTACTCCGAGATGAACTCGAATCATTCATTCGCACGATTGAATAGGACAGGGTTACACTCGAATGAGATGTAGTTCGAGCCGTCACCTCAGTTACAATACATAACATTGCGGCGTCGAAGTAGTACTACAGTATACCACGGCTTACCCCCAGTTTCAATGGGTTCAAAGGCAAGTCGAGCCGACTGCATCAGGTAGCTCCGTGGCTACCGCGCTCCCCCCCTTTTCCAGGCATTGACTGGAGGCCCGTCGGACTTGGGCTCCGAAGTTCAGGTACCAGTGGTTTGGGTATTGCCTCCCGTCACGGTAGACACCGGGTTCGGTGCATTACAAGATCAATTCCGAGTTTTTTCAGCCAGGATGGGTGTTCACAAGTGCGTTTGTGTCCGTTTCAACGGCCGCGGTTGGAAGGATTTGTCCCCTCTTAAAAGCGACAAACCCTGTTGAGAAAGCTGGCCATTGACCTCCTCCGATCCTGCATTGGAGGTATCCTGTCTTTTTCCTGTATCATCATCGCACCCAGCAAGTACTCGGCGAGTAGGGATCACTACCATAATGTTTAACGTACAACATCTGCCTCCTGACTTAGTTGCCGCCGACGACAAACAGTCGACTGCCGAGGAATTCACTCCCCCCATTACCGGAAATCAGACTATCAGACACCCAGCGACCAACTATTCATCTGTGAGCGCCCTTTTTCGCAGCTCCTGGAAGCGTTTCGCGGGTATATGGACAAGGCGTTTCATTCTGTCTCTACTGGCCGGCCAAATCGTCTCGCTGTGCATTACATGCACGAGCGTTGTCACTGAGGAATTGACATCCCGCAATTGGGCTTTGCCTACAACGCAGACCCTCTTCCTGTACCCTCCCATTCTTCCGCCTGTTAATTTTCTCTCAGATGGGTCTGTGCACAGATATCTCTCTCTTTTCGTGATCTACACACCTTACACGATCTACCGGTGTATGCTTCCCATTCTGGATATGATGCAGAAATGATCCTGACGCCAAGCCGTAGATGGTTTTAATGGCTGGCTGAAGGTCATTTTCGAGCGTGGCTGGAAATGTATATTCGCGTACTTGAGCTTTGTTTTGTGCGCCTTTCTCACACTCGGCAGACATGATTTTGGCAGCATGTGACGTCGAGGGAAACTTCCTTGTCGTAAAGGTTAGCTCACTCCCCACGACCTTTCCTGGAGTTGACCTATGAATATAGGCCTATCAATACACAGACCTTCTTTCATGCATGCTCTTAGAGGCGTGAGTTCTGATCCATGGAACTTGCATGATCCTGGGACGACCTCTTTTAGATGGGCAATACCGGTGTGCATGTTCTTTTCGTACGTGTACATGCGCACGCGCTTTCACTGGACGCAATTTCTTGTACATTTCTCGCCGCTATTGTATTGCAATCGCGACCCCTCATATGTCTTGTAGGGCATCGTGATCTGCATGACAGGCTTAGGTCTTCTCGTAGCATCTGACCAGATCACAAACAAGGACTGGACGGCACTGTACAAGGGAAAGGGCGACCTCTTCATGATCATAGGCGCGACGCTATATGGCTTTAGTGCGTCTTGTACGGTAACTCTCACTCACTCAACTGACAGAAAGCTCGAAGCGAATGCAACTGAGGAGTTTCTTGTGCGTCAATCACCGTTATATGAGGTCCTGGGCCAGCTTGGCATGTGGGGAATGATCATCAACGGCGTTCAAGCGTCCATTCTTGAACATAAGAAAATGAGGGAGTCCACGTGGAACGGTGCTAATCGTCTGTTGCCCCGTCTTCGTTTCGGAGTTTAGCGCTGACACTTGGCTTTTGAGTTATACTCCTGTCTGCTTACACAGCAGGTAAGTATTCCCTAGCTCACACAGACAACATAATGCTTATTCTCACCGTAGCGATGTTGGTTATGTATACCGTCGCGCCACTGCTCTATCGTCTTGCCTCTTCTACGTATTACAATCTGAGCTTGCGCTCCGCCAACTTCTACGGATTGCTTTTCGGTAAGTCGCCAATTTCCAATCCAGTCAGATTCTATCTGACCCGCATCACAGGCATTTTCCTCTTCGTACGTTTGACTTTTGACTTTTGGCTTTGCTGCTAATCTTAGTCTTGCCAGCACTACAAGCCATATTGGCTCTACTTCCCTTCTTTTGCCGTGGTCATCTCGGGGCTTATTGTCTATTTCTGTCATTCCACGCGTATGCCCCCCTTTGACAGTCATTCTGATACACACTGACGGGATTGCAGCCGAACAAGAGGGAAAGACTGACATTCGCATCCCATCCTACGTCACTAGATATGAAGAGGACAGCGAGGAATAAAGAGAGGGGGCTATACAATGGAAAGTCTCGAAGAACGGGAATGATGCTCCTATTCATAAGTACGACTCTCGGGAGTCAGAAGCATCACCCACCTACAGAATATCTCTCAGGCTGGCTACGAGTATCAATGTAAAATAAGCGTACATTCGGTCGGGTGTCGGTGGTGGTTAGAAACGACCCGAGTCCCCTGACCTTGGTTTTCACGACCGATCTCAAGGTTCAGTGATAGTACAAGCGAACATCGCAAAGGTGTCAACAGAAAACCAGGGGAAACGTGGGGAATCGGACTCCATCTGTGCCTGTACTAAGACTGGCGTACAGACTGGCGGTTCGGGTATAGGCGAAGAAAAAAAGGTTAGTTGACAACTAGGCACGCATGTGCGTTGGATGCTACTGTACAGTACATATGTGCCAGCTCTCACGGTTTCTGTGTGAGCTGCTGCATCAGACACAAAGTGTCATAAAGAGCAAGGAGCAGCATGGCCTACGAGATCGTTCGCTGGACGTCCAACAAGCGGTCCGGGGGCAATTTATGTCAGTCATTCGAGCCAGCCCCACAGCTGGTAACCTACTAGTATCAGCGGGGGCAGGACAGCGTCCACCACTGACATTTATGTAGATAGTGTCCGAGTCATCGTTAGATTTAAGTAATGTCCCTATCCCTGGGTGTCGCGTACAGATCGCTGTGTGATGGGACCGAGACCTTGCCAAAAAATCCCGCAACCTCCCTGATCCTAAACCCACTTTCAATCAAGCGGCACGACCCCAAAAGTGTTAAATACCCCCAGCACGGATGGCGTTAATATCTACGTCCAGCGTTGGAAGAGGATTCCCGCGATTCGGATTCGGACCAGCACCAGATGAAGTGGCACCAGGGCCTCCCGGCTCTTGACCCGGATCAGGGAGCAGTGACAGTACCGTCGATCGCAGCGACGTTAACAGCTTTCGAACAGATGGAAGGTTGGGGAACAAGTTCCTAATCCAATGATCGTAGAAGTCGGCGGTGATCCTAATGGGAAGCGTCTGCGGCAAATAATTGAGTATGCCGGATGCCGGGAGTGGGGAGTGAGAACGACAAGGCGACTCACACTGATGTACCAAATAGCGCTAATTACGAATATCTGCAGAGTCAAAATCCAGCTGACGAGTTGCAGAAGGGTGGGCTTGGGGTCATATATAATGTCGTGTACGAGTTGCTTCACTCGTACGAAACGTGTGGGTGTAGTTTGCGGTCGGGAACCATTGTCAGCTAACGGTGTCGAACGCTCGTTGGGCTAGAATGATGGATCTTTGTGAGCCTCCATAATTTTGTCAGCCTGAGGTACCAATAACTTACATTGCGCGAAGTGATTTGGGACATGACCGTAATCTGTGTGCGTAATCTGTGTGCCGATCTGCCCAATCCCTGTATTATAAATCGAGTCGGCACAGCATAGAAGTGGGCGCAAGTTGGTTGCCTAGTTCGGCTCCATGCAGTCTACGACTTGAAGCAAGACATAAAAGACAAGTCACCTCGCATAGAAACTTGTAAAAAAAAGTTCACTGTGTGTTTCGAGTTCAAGTTGTAGAAAGAGTCTGAAAGACACAAAAAAGCGCTCACTCATTTACACAGAATCATATTTGTTGGGGAACAGCCCTTGGAACAGCCGGCGACACCAGTATGTAACATATTATGTAAATTGAATGACATGATATGTGTTATCCGAAAGGGAAATAATACAGGTTTCCCAACCACCACCATCAATCGAGCTTCTCTGCTCTATCGGAACATACCGCTGCGCTTTATTACGACACTGAGTGTATAGTAGTTCTGTTTGGTAAAAACCTCCCGCGGCCCTGTACCCTATGTTCCGCACTGTCAATGCTGTATTTTCTCAATCTTCAGTACAGCCGCCGCTCAGTACTGTACTGAGTACTGAGTCACCGGTCACCATTCAATTACTGTAACCGAGGATGCCTCCTTTGTCGGGTCCCACGATTCACAGTTGGCCCTGTCTGATGCAAGAATGGATGTGCAAACAGAATCCCGCCTAATCTCCCACCTAATGAAAACACAGCTGCAGACTCGCAGAGGTCTTCATCCTCTTCTCCATGCTCCTCGTCGAGATGTCGAGGAAACTCTCAGCACTCAACCTGCAGCAGGTGGTGCAGGATAATCGATCTTTTGCTGTCGGCATCGTTCTTTGCTCCATTGTTCTTTACATAGCTCGCTACATGACGAGCCCATATCGAAAGCTACCCCCAGGTCCACGGGGTTATCCATTTATAGGCAATGTGCTCGAGTTCCAGGAGAAATCGTGGCTTAAGTTCGCGGAATGGCGCAAGCTATACGGTTAGTCCGGTGTATCCATCATACTCTGGTGGCTGCTAACCCAACCCTAGGCGACATCATCTATCTCGATGCTGCCGGCCAGCCAACCATCATCCTCAATTCCCAGAAGGTTGCTGCAGACCTGCTCGACCGGCGCGCCGGGATATACTCGGATCGGCCTCGATTCATTGTCGCTTGTGAAATCATGACTGATGGTCTACTGACTGTGTTTACTAGGTATGGTGAAGTGTAAGTGTTTCTCAGTACCTTATCGTAGCGATGCCGGGAATTGACAGAGAGAAATAAGCTGGCGACGGATGCGTAAAGCCGCCAATGAAGCACTTCACAAAGGCGCCGTCGGGAACTACCACGAAGCACAGATCAAGGAGGCTATCCTGCTCGCTTGTCGCGGGCTGGCCGATCCCGCACAATGGGACAAACATCTCAATCATGCGGCAACATCGATGGCCCTGAGCACCGTATACGATCACCCTATGGTCGCGTCCCAGAAAGATCAAATCGTCGAGGCCATCAATAGTTTCAGCAACCGCGTGGCTGCCGCTGCTTACCCTGGTGCTCACCTGGTTGAGTTTTTCCCCTGGATGCGATATATTCCCAGCAGGTGTGTGTGTTCTTCGATATTTGAATGTGTCTAGTACGAATAGCTAAGCCTAGCAAGTCTCGCGAAATGGAAGCGAGTTGCAATAGAGGGGCATAAGAAGGACTCAGCCATGTTCGAAGACCTCTACAACACTGTCAAGGCTGGGGTTGTATGAATGGCCCTTTTGCAGTTACGTTGGGGGCTCACGTGTCCTTTCCTGTAGGAAAAGGGAGACGATCGCCCGAGTATCAGCGCAACCCTGGTTCGTAAGGCTGAAAAATACCAGCTTTCAAACCGCGAAAGTGCGTGGCTTGCAGGGACTTTGTAGTAAGGAACCGAGCATGTATCACGTGGCGAGCGCTCATTCGCCATACTGTAGCAATGGTGGGTCAGACACAACGTCCGCAACGATGGCGTGGTGGACGACTGCGATACTTTTATACCCCGAGACACAAGAGCGAGCACAGGCAGAATTAGACGCAGTCGTGGGCCGCACACGTTTACCAACTTTTGCCGACCTTCCACACCTCCCCTACATTCGTGCCATGGTTAAGGAGGCCAATCGCTGGGGTAACGTTGGCCCACTTGGCGTGGGTCATAAAACCACAGAAGACGACTGGTATGAGGGCATGTTCATCCCGAAAGGCACGGTTTGTATGCCAAACGTCTGGCTTCTGAATCACGACCCCGAGATCTTTGGCGAGGACGCCGCCCACTTCAATCCTGCGCGACATCTCGATGCGAATGGCGATATCGCGCCTGGCCGGCCAGACACCAAAGATGAGGGCCATTTCTCGTATGGATTTGGCCGCAGGGCTTGCATTGGCCGCCACGTCGCGAACAACTCGCTTTTCATCGACATCGCTATTGTGCTGTGGGCAGCCAAGTTTGAGCGGAAGAAAGACGCGTCTGGAAACCTGCTTCCACTGGACCTCGATGGTCACCTCGACAGTGGCCTCGTGTTGTAAGATTTATTTTGAGTCCGTCTGCCATCCAAATCGACGCTAACTTGAATTAAAATAGACGTCCGATGCCTTCCAACTGCAATATAACTCCTCGCTTCCCGGAGGCTCATGCTCTCCTTGCCCAGGAATGTGAGCTACGTGGACTATGAGGGCGAGAATATGTGCACAAAGTGAAACACGTACATGATGCAGTCTGACTTGGAATAGATAATGCTCTCGCGCGCTCGCTCCTATCTCATGACGAAACGTGTATTATACCAAACGTAAGACGACTCGGTCAGTCCAAGAATGAACAAGATGTCAAGGAGGCGCTGGGGGACTTATTCGTACCTAGTTCGGATCTAGCTATGCCACGTCATGGTTTCCGGCTCGGACAACTTGAAACTTCCCGCGTCAGAGCCCAAGGTCATTGACCCGAATGCCAATCTACTGCCAGTTTTCTGTGGAGGTGAACGTGATTTCAACAACACCGGGAACAGTTCGGTATCACTTCGTTACCTCTTCACTTTGTGCGCCTCACTCCCTAGCATACCCAGAGCGCCTGGCAGTGCAAGAGGATAACGGGTGTTCTCAATTGGTGCCTTTCTTGACCTGTCTTTTCACGGCTAGTTTCGGGCGGCCCGAACCTCGGTTCAATTTAACAACCAGTACTGTCGGACCCTGGGTTATGAAAACGCCCTGTAATATGAAAATCTGAAAAACGAGACTCGATCTCCACTTTCCAGACATCCATTCTTCTCAAAAAAAATAACATGGTTTTATTAAGATATATAGTTTTAAGATCATACAAAATGAAGGAGAAAAATGGAAATATGCATCCACACGGAGGTCAACAAATCGGAGCTGTCACGACCCGTGTCGTTGTACAATGTACGCGTGTAAGTTTTGACGTTGTTTTCGGTCTAGTTCCTTTGTTATCGGGTAGCGTACCTTACGGACTATCATTGGGACCGTTTCCATTCATTCGTTATCACTTCCCTCCCACGCGCGTCATATGTACCATCACATGTCCTACGTATCGTTCGGTGACCTTCTACGATCTTCTGATACAAGTACGACTGTACTAGGGTTTCGGATACGTAGCACGATTCAGGAGGCGCTTTAAAGCCCTCTCTCTTGTATATTTAAGCTTCGCGACACAGACCAAGATCGACATCTTGGTCTTCTTGAATTGTCACCAGTCTCCTCTTCTCTTCTTCTCTCGTGTGTCGCGTGAAGTCTCATCTCGCCTTGCCCTTCGCGTTAACATCGTGGTTACGTGTAAGGAAGATTCATCATCTCGCTTTGCCGCCGCTCGCACGTCGTCCAAGTTGGACCAACGTTTGACAAACGTTACAGGAGCAGTCGTAATTTCCATGCAGCCACATCACGAGATCCCACTGATTTCAGTGGTCTCACGGAATTCTGCATGACTGGGACGTTAGTACATGTCACCAGGACCAAGCCATGGTGATTTTGGAGCCGTGAATCCCATGCGATCAAATTGTGAACATGAATCTTACCTTTGGTGCTAGCAGAGGTGACAAGCATGTGACTTTTTTTGATCCTTCGGCATTACCGGCGTGCCGTGTGCTTTCGAATGATGACATTTGTGTGACATTTGCGTGACCAAAATTTCAGAAGTACGGGCAAACTTGGATGGCCACTGCAGTTCTATGCCATTGATAAATAAATAGATAAAAATCATCAATCTATCGGATATACATTTGTCTACAATCATGTAAAGTTTGAAATGCTGAAGAGGTCTTGTTGAGGCTACAGAAAATCATTTGTACTTTATTTTCATATCCCAGGGTCCGACAGTACCGGGACATCTCTGTATCGTCCGTATCGTCAAGCCGGTGACCTTCACCACGCTGAACACCTCCCAAAGAGACTTCCTCAATCGACGTGCAGTGACATATTACTCACATGGGCCAGACTAGCCGATGTCATTGCTGGCAGATCTTGCTGGCAGATCTTCCTTGCGTTTCTCATTACGGTCACGCCGCGGTCTCAGTCCTTCTTCAATGAATCCATACGGCAAATACACCGCGAAGCAAATAATAGCCTTCTCGCTCTGGGTGGGCTTGCTAAACATGCACAATGTGATCAGCTCCTCCACGTAGACAGCTCGATGAGGTATGTCGTCGTGTCAAGCTCCCGACATCAACCACGTCATCGACTTCAATAATATAATTTCTCGGATCATGTCTGGGTGTTTACCTTAGCGAGCATTCTCTCTGGATGCAACAAAAATTTGCTGTACACGTGTACCAGGTTTACGACATGCGTTTCGAGAAATTTTCCACGATGAGATCGAGAGTATTCTGCGTGCACGATCGTCTGGTACCAAATTGATTAGAAAGGCCAGGAAACCCTAAACGGAAAGCTCGTGGCCCGCGGGGTGTGGTAATTCCAGCCCTTAATAAGTTTCCATCCGACGAATGTCCGAGTTACTGGCATCATGCACTGCCGTCGCGCGGGTACGACTTGTACGAACACAACCATGGCGGATGCTCGCGAGGATCGCCCACAGGCTGTGAGTTTAGGCTGTCATGCGATGATGATGATCCGTGCCAACTGGCGCCGAGGGTAGTCGGACCGATCCGATAGTTCAAGTTCCGCTCCGGAGGCGCCCATTGACATGGTTGCGCAGTTTGGATACGACTAGGGAGAACCAAGAGAGAGAGAGCGCGCGCGCGCGCAGTCCTACAACGAATACAGCGAGTTCAACCACAGTGGTGACAGTAACCAGGGTTTGCAATGAAGAACGGGAAGGGCCAATGCATTTTACTGTAACGAGAGTAATTACCTTCGAAACAGACTCAGACTGGACGGCCCGCTGCGATGGCTTCATCCATGGCGTGCCAGTGGTGCTCGTACGACTGATTTCAAGTAACGATGGAAATGGGCTGATAGCGCAACACCCTCAGCAGTCTCGGGTAGGAGAAGTGCAGTAGTGCGACAGTAATTATGATGGTTGCGACGAGACGATGACGTTCGAGCGCTGAGCGCCCCGAGCGACGCGACGACGGCGTACAATAGCCTCCCGTCCTGGTCGCGATTGCTGGTAGTTGATCCCACCGTAGTTACGGTGGTCCGTAGTCGTTGTCTAGTGGTTGGCGGCCCACTTGTCATTTGTCTCCTATAGGTAAATCCCTAGAGTAGTCACCATGTGGAGCGGTGCCGTCACCATCATTCTTGATACTCATTTACACAATCAGCGAGCTGGTCAACTATCAACTTACTATCATAGTCGCAGTCGACGATCAAGTATCATATAGTCTGGTGTCCTTCTGGAATCCTTTTCAGTCCTTACATGCTCCACCAGACACAGGAATGGTTACAGCGCCCATCCGAATTGTTTTACCCCTATGAAGTGGCGAAATTCTCTCGTTTCTTTATTGTTGGAGCGGGCGTGTCACTCATTTAAACTCAACAGGAGTATCGATGTGGGTCCCTTACGGCAAATGGTTGATTACAGTAGATAGACAGAAAGACCGAGTGACAGATGAGATCTACCCCAGTGGACTTTGAGATTACTGTAATTACTGCACTTCTGCACACAGAGCGTACAACAAAGCGTGTCAGCGCCTGCGGGAACCCAAGAGAATAAAATACAGAGAGAGAGAGAGCAGACTCGGGGCCTTGGTACCTTGGTACAAGTCGTGGCATCACCGCGGTCTTGTGGGTGCGGCAACGTTTGGCTTCTCAAGTCCGGGCACAGTAAACCTGCGAAACTCGCCAATGCGAGATCAAGACGGCCCACAGATTGGCCGATGGATCGGATCTCATCTGGGACTCGGAAGTCATTGGTACCGCAACCACTTTCGCTGCCGCCTGTGATGTCCGTGAACGCCGAACTCCTCTTCGGGCGAATGTAAGGGTGGCCCGGGGTTCAGGAAACCCAAGCGGGGAGTTCGCTGCTCTATCGGCTCATCGTTAAGCACTGTTACTGTAGCAGCGCAATCACGTTTCGCAAAGACCGGGTTAAAGCTTTAGCGCCAGCGATCAGGCCGCGATCGATCAGGCCCGTGGGCCCGGTCGTCCGGCCCGTATTATTAAGCACCCCGTACACCGAGCCGAGCTTGACACCGGGGACGGATGCTGAGCAAAAATCAATCAACAAAGAGTGACGGTATTCATGCTGGATCATATTGAACCACGGGAACAGACTCCTAAGCGCAAGAAGGAGCGCGAGCGCAAGTGAGTGGAGATAAAGCACGGTGTAGGATGTAGGAAGGATCCGAAGGAACGAGTCTACCCTGGATAGAACAGGGTGGTCATATACCCAGTCATCCACGACACTTCCAGGGAATAATAATAAGTCCACCGACATCTGGTTTGAGGATCTGATACCAGGGAAAGACACACTAGAGATGAAAGACTAGAGAAGAACTTTAGCTTCTCGCGCGGGCGGTGACAACAAAGTATTATATCCAGTAAGAATAATACGACAGATAGACCACGTGGGTCAGGAGATTACAGGAGTGGGGAGGTCCAACTGAACCTCTCAGTTGGGTGCGAAGTCAAGTTCGAGAGCTGGGGATCAGATAATATCACACTGTCCTTCTGCTTGGTTGACAGGTTTCCAGAACAGATAGCCGGACGGTAGGCTCGTGACCAGCCCATACAATTATACCGTATCGCAGAGACGGCCAATGGTCTAGCCGGAAGGCTCGAAGTTGAACGACGGCCATTCGTGATTCCGGTAATGAGATGATCCAGACATCACCTGCAAACGCTGCTGACAAGCTGGGTCTTCGGATGTTATGTGTGAGGAGATCGAGATCGACATTCAAGTGAGGAGTAGAGATTGACGGAAACAAGGTATGACCGCTGTTGTGAGGTTCGGGTCGGTGGAATCCGCAGAAGTGCTTTTGCCGCCGAAGGCCAACGTTTAAACAAAAAGGGTAAAGGAGGGATACATCGAAGGACGATGGACAATGATTTACCATACATCTTTTGGGGAACCAAGGGGGATAATGGGCGAAGAGAACAGCACTTAGGGCAATCCCAAAAGAGACACAAGCACGGGATCACAAGAGCAACAAGTGTTATACTGTAATTGACAGAGAGGGATGTTTTTGTGAAGAAATGGGAATGCCGGCAACGGAACAAAAGCATTGGGGGAGCAAGTGACAGCACCAGGCGAAGCAATTACGCCAATTGCGCTCCACACGTGTAAGCCTACGTGAGGAGAAGCGAGCATGCTGAGCAACTGCTGGACACAATGTGTACGAACAACCGGCGGCGGTACTAAGTAGACCCCGGAAGTCCAAAACTTGAACATGAACTCCATCCAGCAGGCGAAGATTGAGATCAACGGCGGCTAGGAACAAACATGGGCAAAAGCCAGGGACAGGAATTCTCAACGACACAGTAAAAAATGTTCGAGTGCATCGGTCACGGTTGTGGTACCTGCAAGAGCCTGTGTAAGAAGACAGCACACCAATGTGTCAACTCAGCGCGGAAAGCTCTGAGCCCCGAGGGCCGGTTGGGACTCCGAATCGGGCCCGATGGCGATGCGAAATAAACGCCAAATTTGGAAAAGGTGGACAGCGAGAAAAACAAAACAAGAAGAAAGAAGCAGTACAATGTATAGTACTCCCGGTTACGGGGTGAAAATATGTGTATTGTTTAAAGAATGGGCAGTGAAGAAAACAAAAAGGAGCATTGTTGGAGCAGTACAGTTACAGTACATTACTGTATGGTAAGTTTCAGAGGCGGTGCCTAAAGGAGATAATTACATAAATATTACGGATAACACAGCGAGATCGGGATCAGGTAAGCTTGTACCTCGAAATGGAGCGGTCCACGCTGATCCGGCCCCCTGTCCCCCCCAAATCCCCATACCTATAACACGACTAGCGACAAGGGCTCGTCCTGCCCTTCCCCTCGCTTTGCTCTTTGCCCTCGCTATCCTTCTCTGTCCTCTTCCCTCTATCTGAAGCCCTTCTAATATCACTCCCATCATCCTTACCCATTCCCACGACCCACCCAGAACACCTCACCCACGTCGCACGCACACAAGTAACTTATCGAACCATCCCATCCATCCCAGTGCCATATATATCGACCACACACCACCATGCTGACTACCCAATCACCTGTTGCCGTACCCCGTATCCACTCTCTGTACTCGGAACTTCCGCCAAATTCCCGCAGAGCAGCAAACCTGCCCTTTTTCGTGCCCCGTGCGCTTCCCTCACCGGCCTCCGCACCCACATCTGTATCACCTGCTTGCGCGCCTAATTCCAGCAGTACATCTTCTGGCGCCTCGCCCTTCGCCCAGCGACGCAACACGTTCTCGCGACGAAACGCCATTTCGTACCATCCCTCGGCTGAAGACCTATCCGTTCGTTCGAGTTCGCCTGTAGCGCCCCCTGCATTGCCCCGCACCCCGAGCCCGCGCCCGGCGCTCCTCGTGGCCTCAGGCTACACCTCGGAACCAAAACCGATCTCGTATTCCTCACCGCTCGTCGTTTCGCTGGCTCCGGCGCGCGTGCCGCGCTCGCAGCGGGAATATCAAGCGAAGATGGTGGCGAATTTGCTGCTCAACCGCGGAGGCCGTGCACGCCCCATGCGTTGCGCACGTCGCGGATCGTTCATGCGCGCAGGTTATCAACCCAGTCGTCTGTCCATGTGCATCGTCCCTGGCGAAAACGACGTTGGTGAGGATGCGGCATCGGACTCTGAAGGTGATTTAGCCTAGGTGCGAAACAACGTTTGACCAGGACAGGTGCCTGTTGTATGTACATCATCACGACTCGTTTTAGTTCCCGTAACGCCCTTCTATCAGCACTCACGTTAAATCGTTCTTGTATTGCATATCGTCTCCTCTACTCTACACACCCACGCATATCTCGATGTCTTGCATTCTAAACCACAGCCAGTATTAGCCAGACGTCTGCCAACACAGACGTCGACCCCTTGTTCTCCACTTGGTTGTTGTTGTACATGTACACAAATGAATATGACATCTCCAGCACCCATCACCTCACCACGCGCGCCTCGCAACGGTCTAACTCCGGGATTCTTTTTGTTCTTTCCCAAGCTCTTTCCACTTCTGGGGTTTCGGTGGTTATTGGTCCCGTTTACTTGCACGTTCTCAGTTCGAGACATTCACCGCTTACTTTAATATATATTTTCCCGTGATATCACAGCAATTCCTCTACCCTGTGTACTTTTCTTTACCCAGAAAAATCGTCTCGGCTTTTGAGCCCAGTCCTCATGTGACATCATCAAATCTTGAAACGCTTCCATTACCTTGGTTCTCAGTTGATGCAATTGATGAATCTTACCAATTTGGTCGCCTTTGGCTATTCGAGCTCGAGCTTCGAGCCTCGACCAGGGACCAACGAGGTCCATCTAGCGAGCCCCGTTTCTCCTCTTGATGGCAACCTTCTCAGGCCGCATAAACCCAAGCGAAGGCTGTGAGTTTCCACCGCCGTTCTCCCTAATAATAGTCCGAGGTCTGGCTCAGGTTCTATTATGATTTCATGACCCGGATATAGAGTACGAGAATCTATCAAGGGAGGATCTGCAAGTAAAAAAAAAAGAGAGTTAAATAAAGAACGCATACGGGATCTTAGCGGTCACAAAAAAACTCGGATCTTAGTCGTCCCGAGTTCCGAACCGTCCGCTGAGCTGTGATCTCCCCGATGCCATGCGGCCACACTGTGAGCAAAAATGGGACAGAAGTTACTTTTCCGTGCGTGTTTGGGTTCTGTCGCATGGCAGGCGGCACGGTACGTCTATGTATTGCCATGCCCACTAACAACACAGCGCGCGTGGCAGATCGTCGTAGAAGAACGTACTAGAGAGCCTGGCAGCTCAGGCTTCTCCCAGTGGGCAGCAACGACGTGGACGTGCTGATCTAGTGATCTGCGACCGGCTTTCGAACCGGTTCCGGTTGAAAGGAGTGACAAGCGGACTTCCCGGCACGGCGCCCGAGCACCAAGGCGGGGGGGCATGAAGAAACAACGAATACTTCTGCTGATATTCAGATACACTGCAACTCTGCAGTGCACTACACCTGCGAAGCATGTATCGCATATATGGAGTTGTCCAGTAGCGTTCAAGTTGTCAATGTGCAGGGCCACACAGCGGTGTACCGTGCCTTCAAATTTTCTGCAAGAGGATAGGATTTGTAAGCACAATGAGTACCTGGTAATTTATACAGTCAGCGACTCTGCGTAAGTAAAGAATTGTGACCCTATATGCGCCACCAGTCTGACACAGTGGCCCGGGAGTGTAGTAGTGGCGAAAAGTCTCCCGATAATTCTTGACTGTAAAATGTCAAGTTACGAAGAGCCTTACAAAGTCCGGTATCTTCGAACCCCCTGACCTATGAATACAAAAACAGCCAGCGTCTTGGCCAACGTCGAAACTGAAGAGATATCACGGGACAAGCGGTATCTCATCCAGGGATCGCAGAGACCGGGTTAGAGCCGAACATGTTATCGTGCATCGAAGAAAATAAGGGAGCTTGCTGCACAAAAATAAAATTATACCCACCACTGCAGTGTTGGACGGTTGTTGACTGGAATCAGAAGTCCGGTCATGAATATGTCAAC
>QFDV01000075.1:0-18878 GCA_003315845.1 Lactarius trivialis
GTACGCCGAGCGGTGGGCACAACGCGAGGGGCCCCAGCGCCCGCGCGGTCTCCCGCTTGCGGTGGGGCGCCGCGCGGGCAGTGCAGAACGTGCGTGCGAAGCGCCACGCGTACAGTGCGCGCACGGCCATGCTCACGGTGTTGGCCCACACGAGCGCGGTGTCGCCAGCGTCGAACACATGTGAGCCTGCGAGCGCGGTGGCGATGAGGGCGGCGGAGGCGGCGGCCATCATGCGGCTCTGTGCGCGCAGGTCCGCGGGCGTGCACACAGAGGCGAGGAATGCCTCGAGCACGCCGTTATACGCCATCGCGGGGAGGTAGAACCGGAACGCGCGCAGTATGCGCGGCGCGGAAGTCTGCTGGTATCGTGGGGGCAGCACCAGTGCGGTCGCCAGAGGCAGGTACGGCGGGCCGAAGACCAGGAGGAGGAGGAGGAAGTAGGTGAAGAGGCGGAGGAGGGTTGACAGTAGCTCGACGGCGGTCTGCAGCGCTTCTTGGTCATTCTCCTGGGAGGAGGAGGACGACGACGACGACGACGACAGAGATTTGGAAAAGAAGACGCGTGAGGTCTCTTCAATGGGCTGGAACACGACACGCGCGACGAGTGAGCCTGCTCACTCTTAAGTAGGTGTAAGCGATCGGCGACATGCTGCGACGCACCATAATTGGATGCAACAGCATAGCCGCCTTGGTCTTCCAGCGGACTGAGGCGGGATATAAGTAGCTTGTCTCCTTCTGTCAGGAAATGCTTGACAACCGACTGGGCAGTCATAGCACCAGAGAGATGTAGCAGTTCCTGATCAAAGTATGCGTCCCTTTTGCTACACAAGGGATTAAGCATCGTAGAGATCGGCGTTAACAAGCAAGCAACTCACTGGCCATGGTCATTCAGCGTCACACTGCGTAGGACGTACTGCGTTGAGCGCCCACAAAAATTCCAGAAGACTACGAATGTGGCGAGGGCATAGGCAGCCTGCCCAGCAGCGAAAGCGACGAGTGCCCATGCTGGCGGAGTGAACGCAAGTCCAATGAACGTCGCGAGGGTCTTCGAGAATACGGCAGCGCCCTCCGCACGCACGCGCACGTCCACGCGCAGCTCGTTCTGCGCGCGGGTGTAGAGCGGCTCGGCAGCTAGCTCGAGGGCCGCAGCGAAGGCGTAGATCGACACGCTGAGATGGAAGTGCGGCTGGGCGCGGGCAGCGGGGGCGCTGGTTGCGGAATACAGGACGGCGAGGGCCACAGCGATCGGTGCACCTACGTATGCCGGCAGGAGAGAGATGTTGCGTGCAAGGTCAGGCGGTACGCCCTTCCGCTGGCGCAGCAAGGCGATGCGCACGCCCTCGCGGGATAGGAAGAGGGTAGTCGAGAGCAGTAGCTCGAATTGCACTGTTGCGGTACCGAAGGTTTGTGGGGTGGCGAGGCGTACGAGGGCCTGGTTCAGGACGAATGTGAAAACTCTTGAGAAGAGCTGGAGGAAGACCAAGGAAGATATGGAGGTGAGGGATGCTGCGAGTAAGCCGGGGTCGGGTGAGGTGGAGGACACATCATGGAGGTGGGGGCGAGTATTGTCAGTGTTGTCAGCGGCGGGCTCGACTTGCATAAGAAGAGCAAAGTGTGTCTGTCGATAACGACAGCAAGGAGATATATAGAACTGTACCAGCAACTGGCTCGCTGGTTACACGGTTACGTACTCCGGCGAAGGTCTATTGCCGATCGTCCCATGGATGGAAAGTACTTTTTATTACTGTAAATACGCTACACGGATTATAACGCATTATTCCGTATGTGAGAGAATGTCCTCCGTCAGCCTCACTATCCGAACATCCATCGACCTCAGACCAACAAGGACAAGTATGCCAGTTTGGGCAAAGGAAGGAACGAGAACCACCCGAGACAAACGGTCCCCATTTTTAACTAGACGAGTCGCAAAACGCGGTTGGCACCCAATAGCGTATATGTCCGGTGTCTGCGATATGATAAAAGGGTCATGTGCAAAAAACGGATGGCACCAAAGTGTGTCCGGCGCTGTCGGTGCTATGTGGCGCCACTTAAGAGTTGCTTCTGCTAGATTCAGCGGTGTGGTCGACGCAGTCGGAACATACTTGCACATGTCATTGAGTGGTTGTCCAGATGTTGCCAATATCGTTCGGACGGTTGTCGGTTCCACACCACCTTCAGTTGCTTGTATACCTGGGGCTACGCGGAGGTATGTGGGATTCGTCTCACAAGAGAAAGACGAGTACGAGGACGCGGGGCCGAACATGGCCCGTGGGAGAGCCTGTTGAGGGAGAATTGACCCAGACGGATCAGATTCTCCTGGAAGAATGTGGATTGCCAGCGATTGTGACAGATCATGTAGATGAGCAGAGAGGCTCTGGACGGGATGAGGCGAAAAAGAGGCGGTTTCGTTGCCGCGTCGACGCTATAGACAAGAGAGATTAGGGGGAAGCAGGAAATAAACTGCGAATCGCACCGGTTTTTCGTCCTCCTTTTCGTTCTCTTCGTCGGCTGGAGCACCAATTAGTCCTAGCGGCGCCAGTGAATTGCCCAGTATAACAAGGCGACTGATTTGTGAAGCAAAGCCCTGACAGCCAAGATCCCCGCACGCTCCCGTCAGGTACTCGACCAGGACCTGAGTCTGAGCCTCGGACGCGGGGGTCGATCCTATGTCCAGACCAGAAATGAAAGCTACGTATTCATTAGTGCTACTGTCGGAGCACTGGGACGTGTCTTGGACAGTTGGTTAACATGATTTCATCACCGCACGTGTGGTTTGTGCTTACCTTCAATGTCCATCCCATCATCTTCGCCAGCCTGAGGAGCCATCCCGGCGAAACATAGATCTACCACTTCGAATTCGCCGTTACTCGTATCTACGCCAAGAACGCCCACAATAACACCTGTTACGAGTTGGGCATCCGCAAGAATCTTCCCAATCAGCTTGATTCGGCCAGATTCGTCCTCAAGCATGACTTGATCATCTTGCGAGTGTATTTTTTCTGGCGGAGGAGGGGCAGGAAGGGAGTGCTTCGGGGAGTCTTAGCGGAAAGACTAGGACGAAGGACGTTGCTGCTCACGTCGCGTCCAATGTCCTCAAGAACATTGGGCTTGAGCGGCATATCCATGTACACAGTCCCAACCATAAAACAGGGCTTCCCTTTGAGCACGTCTAGCACTCTTGGGACAAGTTTTGGAGATCCTTTTGGAGGGAACATCAGTGGCATTTAGCTAGCGATTCGATAGTTCAACGTGGGGCCATAACTTACCTGGGAAATGTGCCCATTTTTTCACCGCTTCTTTCTCTATGAATTCTCTGAGAAGTCGTAGTCGAACAAAGTATATGTTCGCATACTGGTGCTTGAAGGATCTGTCACTGGACTTGATAGTGAATGAAGGCGTCAAATCTGTTAGAGGGTGGACAGTCGTTGGAAATCGGGTGATTGGGGTGACAGGTCTGACACTAGCAAACAGTTAGACAGCTGGAAAGTTGAAAAGTTTCAAACCAACACTGATTCCATTGCAGAGAGGGTCTAAGTAAACGAGAAGATGTGATAAATGCGCGTCCACGCGGGTGTGTGACATTTATTATGCAAGGCAAGTACCGTACAGCCAGTACTCAAATACGCGACCACCGACGACAACTGCACAACCAGCTGGAGCCCTCTCCGTGATCATACATGCACTTTCTGTTCAAGTAGCGACTGTACAGTCCATTGACATACCCAGCCAAAATTCGAAGGCTAGGTCAAGTGTTGGGCGAGGTCAGCAGCTGCTGACCACCAGCAGGTAAGACTCGGATGTGTATGGCATGAGCCATGCAGTAACTCACAAGTGGTACCTCACTGTATCGTTCCCTGGACACGGGTACATTGGCACAGACATCACTCAGCAGTCCCAGATAACGTGTGAAAAAAAAGGATGTACGGTATTATTGTAGTGACGCGGTCACGGGAGCGCGTCAGCGAGAGAACTGAGGTGAGGTCTTATTTAGCTGAAGGCCGTCCGGACTTGAGGTGACATACGAAACGACAAGAGACAAACAGTGAAGCACGAGCGACTTGAAGGACGCCTAGATGCGAATTGGGTGCCATTGCACCGTACCATTTGGTGCAGATGCTTTTATCTCTACGGATTCACCGAAACCAAGTAGAATTCGTGTGAGACATAAATTTTGGCAAGAGCAAACTAATGGCGATCATTTCGGAAGCAAGAACAGAGGGCGAAAGCACGCGGGACTACGCGGGACTCGGTTGGCCCATATAGTACGACGATCTTAAGCGAGACACGCTTGGAGACACGACACCTAGGATCACAACGGGAAACAGGAACGAGCGTCAGCTAGCCGTCTATGCGCGACTCGAAGTCCACATGATCTCACCATGGAGTCGGGCAGTAGTAGAGTCAACTACACATTCTATATGTTTTTCAGCGACTCGGAGTAGGCACTGCGATTCGCATTAGCTAGCTTGGATGGCTCTCCCGAATTAGCATCCCTTGAATGTTGCTGTACTGCACACTCGCACGTTGTTCACTATCAGCCCACCAGACCTCTCTAACGAGGTAGCGAAATGACGGAGAGGTGGTGGTCCCGCTTCCTATGCATGGCTCTCGTATGGGTAGTTCGCGCCTTCGAGAGTTCTCTTTGCGAGCTGATTGGCGAACAGCTGCGTGGGAGTGTTGTGCTTACAAGACTCGGAGTAAGTGTGGCCACGCGTCTATGAACTTTACATGATCATCAACCCGACTCTCGATGATAATCCAACCACACAAAATTGGCACCACCTTTTCTGCATTTGCCTCTCAATACTCGGGTTGATTTGGTATGTTATAATTTGGTCTGTTGGACTGTTAGGTTGTTGGACCGCGTGAGTAAGCTATTGTCGACTGCTGCGCTTGAGGAGCTCTGACTTGGCAGCCGATAGTCGTAAAAGGTACAGAAATCGTCAAGCTGCAACTACCCTGTTGTCTCATGTCCCCGGTGTATCCATTCTGCGGCCTTTGAAAGGTCTCGATACCAACCTTTTCCAGAATCTCGAGTCTTCATTCAAGCAAGAGTATCCCAAATTCGAAATTTTGCTTTCCGTCGCGGATGAACGCGACGAGGCGCTCCCTGTTGTCTACGAATTATTTGCGAAGTATCCCGATGTCAATGCGAGGGTCATTATAGGTATGTCATTATGCACGGTTGCAAGCAAGTCCTTTCTAAACGCGTGATTTAGGCGATGTGGATGTTGGCATCAACCCTAAAGTGAACAATCTAATGCGTCCATACAACGAGGCTGCTCACGACATCCTCTGGGTACTCGACTCTAATGTCGCCGTTGCCCCTGGAACGTTGGCCAGAGCAGTTGAAATATTAAGCCGTCCTTCTTCTCATCCGAACTCCCCCCGGCGGCGCATCGCGCTCGTTCATCACGTCCCGTTTGCCATTTCGAACGGAAGAACCTTTGGAGCTCGCGTCGAAGAAGCCTTCCTGAACACGAATCACGCGAAGATGTATGTTGCGATCAACGAAACTGCGGTGGACTCTTGCGTCATGGGCAAGTCAAATCTTTTTCGGCGCTCCGATCTCGAGCGCCTCGATGGCTCGCATATTCCACAACGGCAGCAACAGGATAGCGGGCAACAACGGGGACTTGCAACTTTTGGTCGCTTCCTCGCGGAAGACAACATGATTGGACTCTCCTTATGGCACGAACTAGACTTACGACACGACCTTTCTTGCGATGTTGCATATAACGCTTTGGGAGACATGAGCCTTTCCGATTATGTCTGGCGCCGGGTCCGGTGGATACGGGTTAGGAAGCATATGTCCCTCGTTGCGACCTTACTGGAGCCCTTTACCGAATCGCTGATGTTAAGCGTCGTAGCTGCGGCGAGCACGCGATTCTTGATGGGAACCACGCATCGCCTGTTTATCCCGACGCACTTCATTCTGTGGATACTGGTAGACTTGGACGTTTATGCATCACTCGCTGAACATGCACTTCCCTCGTCGAAGCGGTGGGGATTCCTAGCAGCATGGATAGTAAGAGAAGTGCTTGCATTTCCAGTATGGCTCCTGGCCGTGATGGGGGATGAAGTAAAGTGGAGGGGGAGAAGGTACAAGGTGATGCGAAATGGAGTGGTGGCTCGTCGGTAATTTGTAATTCTACAAGTCTTTTGCAAGTTACAGGAATTTGACTGGGCTGCCGGCCTCGTTTCTGATCGTATTGATTACTGTAATTGCCGTTGTCGTCTAGCCTGGGGGGGGGGCATATGTGACAATGCGTCGTCCCCGAATTGATAGCTGAAGCTTGAGTACTTGAGTTTTCGAACAGGCAGAATGTTCCCTCTAAGCCGATCGCGGAGATGGGTCTGGCTCTTGGTCTGGCTGCAATCAATTCCGCTCAATTCGTTCGTACGTGCACTGGCCTGACTTCCCGATTTGGAAAACTCAGCGCCCTTAGTGACTCTGGCTTGACTATCATATCGCAGTATCACGTCCTAAGTGTCCAAACTGTCCAGAAACGACTATTGTAAGCTATAATCGAACTGATGATGTCCCTTATGCCAAGTCTCACAATGTGCAGAGTTGTGTGTGACCATTTGTGGCACACATCTCCTTTGAGCCCGACTCGGAGAGGCTCGTTGCACTGGCACAAAGCCTTGGCAACTCCAAAGGGACAAACCGGATAGATGTCTCGTTGTACAAAGTTTCACACCACACAGGCCACTTCACACATCATAGATCTGTTGGAAATCCCAACACCAGTCAATAGCTGCCACCTCCTAAACCCAAGAAAGGTATCTTGATGTGTAATAGCCTGAGGGGCATGGGAATGTAACCCGAGCAGACACCCCTTACTCTACTCTTCAACTCACACAACCTCTAGCACACTTGTACCACTAATGGCTCAGGCACCAGATCACATCCCCACCATCCATGAGTCCCATCCAGTACTCCCTGCTGCTCTTGAAAATCTGGATCTGGGCTGCCCCATCCAAGTTGGTACCCCCATGCACTCTGAAGATGGAACCCATGTAAAATCAGAACATGGCAAGTTATTTCAAGCCATGATTGTTAGATCTAACACTTAGGGTTAGATGATGGAGTCCCTGTGGCTATAGTTGAAAGTGCTGAGCCAAAGGCAGTTGCTGTGGAAAGTGTGTAACACTTGTGCTCTGATTCACCCCTCTTCTACTAACCACTGTCTTTCTCAAGATACTACGGAAATATACACCCCAGTGAACTTGGGACAATTGCCGCAGTACATTAATCAAGGCTTTGATCAAATGAATAGGCAAATGGAAGCTCTCATGGGGCTACTGGAAACTGTCAATAGGCGACTGGAAGATGGACGACGGGAAGATTTTAATGCAAGATGATCAAGAAATCAGAATGTCGCGACTCTTAAGTGACAGCCATCCTTCTCGTCCTCGGTGATTTTTTCCCCACAAACAAAGTAAATAAATAAAAAATGAATTTACAATCCACTTATTGTTTACGAGTCGCACGGAGTAAGAGATCTTCTTACCGTTTCCCGGGTCTTTGATCTTGCTCCGAAACTCATGCACATGGGTCTTGGAGGCAATGAAGGGTGCTGAAACTAGAACTGCCGCACCAGTGGTGACAAGAGTGAGAAAAACCAGATTCAAACAGCAGGGGAATGAGTGATGAACAGACTAGATCAAGCATCCGATGGACCGGTTACATCGAGGGGACAAATAGAAAGCATTCAAGGGGCGTTGAGACTTGCAGCGTGAGACCTGGTGGCCGTTGCGGTGGCGACGATGGCGACGAGCGGTGTGAAATGCCAGTGCATGCGTAGTCTTCGAGTGGTGTCGTCGAGTGGTGCACCCAGGAATTCAGCGGGGCGATATTGGCAGCAGACGCGGGGGTAGACCTAAGCTCAAGGTCATCAGGCACGATGGCTTGGGATAGCGACGTGGGTGGCAACTCGCCATACGCAGGGAGGACGGGTGGTGAGTCGAACGTCGAGGATGACGGTGCATGAATCGAAGGCAAGAAGACCAGGGGGTTCAGAAGGGGCGATAGTGCAGACGGGGGCAAGCGTCGAGGAGATTTCACTAGAGGTGCAGCTTCGGGCGGATCGTCGTCGCCGAAAACGCAGGTGTGGGCAAGAACTCCAAGTCTGTGGACGAGATCAAAGACAAGGGAGGGGGCGTGGGCACGAGCTGGTCGTCATCGGTGGCCAAGTACACAGGCGGGGGTGCATATGTCCGGAGTAAGACATGAATCGCAGGCAAACGACCAGGAGTTTCAGAAGGAGGCAATGACACACACGGGGGAATCGGAGACGTGATCGTCCGTTGCCTAAGGCACAGCCTGAAGGGACGACGGAAACTGTGAGTCCATTGGCGTGATCGGAGAGTGAGCAGGGGTGGGCGTGAGCTCGTCAGTAGAAAAGTGTGCAGGCGAGGGAGTATATGGCGCTGGCAGGGGCGAAGTCGAAGGGGATGGGGAATCGAGGACGTGGACGCGGGCTCGCGCTGACCGTCCGCCGTCGAATCTGCAGGTGTGAGCTAAAACTCCGAAGTTGAGCGAGCAGATATGTGTTGTGTGAAGCTCTGAGGCCGAGAACGAAGACGAAGAAAGCCCGGGGTTTAGCATCGATTGTTGCGAGGGTGTGAAGAGTTCGTTGGGGCTGGCCGTGCGTTAGAGGAGGCAGCGCGCGATACTGCTCGGAAAGTCTTGCGGAACATGCTGTCTAGCTGTTCGCCCCTTTCACTCGGGGGCTTGGATAGTTCCTCCTGCGACTAGGACGGTGGGAAGAAATACGACGTGGTTATCGGAGAAGGCTGCGCATGCACTGAGGAAACCGTCCTTACTCCAAAGCTCAGCGCTCAGCCGGCCCGTCGTCTTGAATCGACGCCTCTCCTCATAATGGACGACGACGTTGACTCCGTTCGGCGAAGAATTATATCGTCTGTCTTCAACCGTCGAAACGCTTCTGGTAGTTCAGAAGAAACATATGTCTCGCATGTCAAGATTTGGGAGGATGCCGGTCCAGAAGCGGACCTGAAGCCCAGGTACATCCTTCTCGCCCGTATGCCCAAACGTTGCTATGTGTGCGCGACATACCCATAGCCTTCCTCAGGAAATGCAGATGGAAATTGTTTCATTCACAAGTCCAAAATGAATTCTAACGGCACCTTCTCCGTCGGCAAAACATGGAGATTAAACGAGTTACGAGCTGTCGAGGTGTTGAACGTGAGCTCGTGTCCGCCATGTCCTCCGTCTTGTTGCATGCTGATGTCAGTAAAGCCTCTGGCGTTCAATATCACGCTGGCGAGGACGTACAGATGGCAAACAGAGCAATCGAACGAACAACTTACTTTTCTCCACGCCCTTGTTGACATCTTTCGGACCATTTTCAGTGATCCTCTACAGGTTATTGGGCTTCCAGAAGCCGAGACACGCTCAGGTGTGACCATTCGCTATGATATGACTGATTGACTCACCACGCTCAGCAGTAGTATCACTCGCCGAAGCCGTCGCTCCCCGTGACTCGCGCACGCCAACTCCCCCTGTTACAACACAGGCCTCCGAACATCGACGACCCCGAAGATCCTCACCCATCTCCTCGCGTCCCTCAACGCCCCCTGACTCGTCTCAGGCGACGGTTACATCTGCTCGGCCTCGTCAACCATTACAGCCTTCCTTTGGGGTCGGTCGACCTCCCCGCACTGTACGATCCAGCGCGGCCTCGAGGTTGTCGGCACTTTCTGACGTGACGTCAACCCAGCTACCCTCTCCGACTCGCCTTTCGGCCGCTACGCCGTTTTCTAACACACAAAGTTCTACGGACCCTGATAGTTTATCCATTTCACGGTCCTCTGTCGATGTACCATCACCAGCCACATCGAACAACCGATCTGTAAGCGCAGCGGTTACTGCACCATCTGATTATCGCCGTTCGCAGTCCCCAGCGTCATCCTCAGGATCGAAAGTCAAAGGCAGGGCCCAGGCTCGCGCCCCCAATGCCCCTCTAGAACAAGCACAATCGCGCAGAGACCAGAACGCTCGAATCTCCTTCTTCGATCCTGCTAACCAGTCCGCACTCGACCGCCTAATATTTCGCGGATCGGGAACGTCGGACCCCGATGGCGAAGAAGAGACCACACAAGACATCATGACCAGTGTCGAAGAAATGCTAGAGGGCTACGAGTGGGCCAGTGACGACATCCTAGGGCGAACCCGGAGCAAAGGGGCCGTCGATCAAATAGCAGCCCGATTGCTGGATGAGCTAATGGCTTTGGAAAAGGTGGTTTCGATCTTCACAATCTGCAGTAGAATTGACGCAAACGGTTTCTTCCATAGGCGAACATTCATTCCTTCATCGAATCCGATGATCGTGTGACGCTCGTCCTGAATTTCCTTGACGAGGCCATCCTCGAATTAGACAATATGGATAGTCTTGTATCCTCTTATAAAATCCATCTGAATGCAAGTCAGCTACGTTTCTCCATGCCAACAGTATTCTGAAGTAATCTTGCATAGGCCGTCAATGAGGACATATCGTTTATCCAGTCGCAAAACAGAGGCCTTCAGGTGCAGACACAGAACCAACGTGCGTTACTCGACGAATTGGAGCAGCTCCTGGTACGTCATGATGCTGTCTTGGTTCGCTGCGCCCCTCATTTGTTCATAGCAAACCGTGCAAGTTGGACGAGAAGCGATGATTACCTTGGCACAAGGCTCATTGCGTGACACCGAAAGTGTACAGGTGCTAGAAGAATCTGCCGCGGAGCTGTACAGGGCACTGCAAGCCGGTCGGGATGGAGGTGAGTTTCGGGCTTGTTTTCGTGTCGTGCCAAGTAATGAGAACGAATTCCTAGACATGGCCGCGACCATCGAACGTCTGGAGGAGTATCGTATGCACAACACCCAATTCTGCAAGCGCTTGTACGATTATCTATGTATCATGTTCACGACTCAGGTGGGTGCCATCCCTCCAAATGCTTAATTTCTGATTGAGCTTTCCCCGTAGTCGACGTTACTCTTGGGCCACACAAGTGGACTATCGAAGTCCAGCAAAAACCGAAACCTGGAAATGAAGAGTCACAAAGAGCTAGAGAGCTATCTTGATCGTTACAGTGGACTCATTCTCTACATGAGAGAGATGGATGAAGTAGCCTACGGCAAGCTGTGTGCGGTAAGTGTGTCTTCGGCTCCCCCACCTTGCGTCGGTAGCTGAACTCGTACCTGGGATTCAAGGCCTATTTTTCTGCAGCGAGCCAACTGCACAACGCTCAGATAACCTCACTGCTTTCCCACTACAACGGTTCCATTAAAAAACCTCCAGAAGACGAACCAGATAACAACGGTCCGTGGCCTGGCATCCTTATCTTCGAGTTACTCAACGCTACCAGGCTTTTCACTTTCGTCAGCCGCCCCCGCTTCCAGAGCGCCAGCGGCATTACGACGAGCCGGTACTATAGTCCGATCGCCACTAGATGGCCGTAGAGACAAGGAGAAAGCCGCTGACGGTAACTTGACTATACAGGAGGTGCCGTCGCTTCGTCGTCTATTTGTTACCACCGTCCTCTTACCCGAATTAGGTCTTTGGCCAAGCTCTGGAGCAGATTTCTCGCCAGATTTCTCGCGAAGAAGAGTTCATCGCTGACTTCTTGCAAATCAACGAGGCGGGGCTCACGTTTGCCGATTACATGGGATTAGACAACTATTTCCGACGGCAGGCTGCACGCACATCTGGGTTGAGTGCTCAGACGAACAAACTCGTGCGCGGCGCCATGGATCTTATTTTCGGTTTCCTGCCCCTCGAAATGAAGTCTTGGATCGACAATGCCCTGGCGAAGGACAGAATGTACGTTTTTATCTCTTCCATCTTTAGCCACTCGATTGACCGCGTTTGCAGACAGATCATTGGCGTCTTAGCTACTCTTGAACGGTTCTTGGCCGACGCGGACGAACGAGGGAAGGCGTTTCTGATAAACTTCTTGGACAAACAACACACGCGATTGAAGGGTCTCTTCGAGCGACACGTCGTACGTCATGGCAACTTAACATTTATGAGCGGAGGTGTCGACGATATTTATAGGCGGAGCAAATCAAGGCGGTAGAAGAAACGAAACTGACTAGCAAGAAACGCAACGGAGTAGCCCATTTCGTCAAATACTTCCCCGTCTATGTCGGGCGCGTCGAAAACCAGCTCATTGGAGCGGAGACGCTCGAAATTCGGCAAAGTGTGGACGGCGCGTACGACAAAATAGTGCAAGCCATGTTCGACTCCCTGAAACACATGGCTAAGATGAGCGGGGAGGAAGAAGACAAGGGCCAACTGAATTATCATGTCATCCTCATCGGTAAGTCAATCACCTACTTTGGGACCGATATATCGTTCACGCATGTTCCAGAGAACATGCACTATTTTGTGGCTGAAGTTCGGCAGCAAGAGATCGGCTCCGTCAATGTCTTCTCCACACGAGCGGAGACGGTCTACGAGGAGAACCTCAGTGCATATGTCAAAATCGTCCTCAGACGCCCATTCGCAAAGATCATCGTCAGTGTTCCTGGTATTTTTTTTTATTGGCTGTTCTCATCTCCATTCAGGATTACTTTGATGGAGTCGAGCAAACGCTGAGAACTGTGGCACCATCGGAAGTTTCTAGCAGCGGCGGTTACAGCAAGTCTGCCTTGAAGAAGGTCGTCAAGGAGTTCGATGCCAAGGACGTTCGGAAGCACGTGGACGCCTTGTTCAAGAGGGTCGAAAAGCACTTTACAGAGGCTTCCGAAGTCGCTACCGGAGAAAGCAGTGGGATCGCTCCTGGAACCGTGATGGTTGGCGTGTGGAAAGCGTGCGAAGAAGAGCTGCTGAGAATCACGGACATCTTTTCCAAACGCATATCGCAATGCTACGCCAACAGCGGCGTGTCCCTTGAATACTCTGCCGCGGACGTAGAGGCCGCGTTCAAGCGTCACCGAATTGGCTCATAGCACGCACACCCGTGAAAACCGGACGTATATGTAGTAATTCACGATGTGTCCATGTCATNNNTCTACGGTGTCTTTTGAACGCCGCGACGTCAGTAAACGATATATACGTCGTTATGCAGGCGACGCGAAGCATCAGCTGCGGTCACGTTGTATACCATGTGGCGAGGCCAGAAAAAGATAAATCACCTGTCTTGGTGTTTAATTTCCCATCGGGCTGAAGATGTGCCTTGACTGGGTGGCCTGATGTCGAAACTCGGATCAGATGGAGGGGGATGTTATCGATTGACTACCATGCGGGGGTGTTCTGCAGCCAGTTGGGGTACTCGGCACGGATTTTGATGTGGGGTCTTGGACTGACGCTCCCCATCAGCGCCGTCAATGTGATGCCAGTCATGGCACCCGGTAATACTCCACGGCGGTGTCAAACCGGAAAAACGAAGTGACATGCCCCGCCATCATCGTGGCATCGTGCCTTTTGGTTGAGCGCGCGGAAGGATGATCATTATATGCTTCCTTTCACTTGTGCTACAAGCAGAAAACAACGAGAGAGTAACGAAATGCGACGACGTAGCCTGTCCAATTGGTTCTAAAGTCCAGGGTTCTTTTCTGTACATAAACCGGCTCGAATCACACCTCAATTGTTGACAGTCTCGGCGACGTCATAGCCTTCAGGTACGGCAACACCATGAGGGTGAGCGACGGTCGACGGGTCCTCCGATGCAGACTGAGTACGATGAACCGAGGGTGCCAAAAATGAGGGCTGAGTTGCCACGCCGAGTAGACTTTGAAGGGATTGAAGAGCCTTTTGGGGCGAGATGTTCATTGGAGTGTAATCAGAGGAGGACGGGGACGGGTGCTGCGTGATGGGGGTCTTGCTCAGCAAGCTGTAGGCGATGTCCCAAAGGGCGGAGAGACGCGAGTGGATGAACTGGACGGTTTCGTCGCGCGCAGAAGCGATAGTCGCATCAATGTCATTCTCGTTTTGGACGAGGAACGGTTCGAGATAAGACTTGAAGACGTGGATCGAGCCCTGCCGCGGCCAAGGAGATAAAATAAGTACAGTTCAGCGCAGGAGCCAGCCAAATACAGTTGGCACGTGCCTCGAATTGGGGGAGGGAGAGAAAAAGAAGGAACAACGTTTTAGTTTCCCAATAGAACGGAAACCTGAAAATAGACATGTGGGCCCTAGTATGGCATAAGAGCGGGCCCGAACTTACCAGCTCAGGAGCCACTCGGCGGTGTACTCGAAAGCAACAAGAATACCAACCACTGTCCAGTAGCCAGCCCACTTCTCCAACTCTTGTTCATTCAGAGGGCGCTGCTTGAGCGCTTTGAAAGTAGAGTAGGATGGGAGGAGAAAAGCGAACCATCCACTGAGAAATAGCTAGTTATAATATAGTCGAGGTGAAAACAAGTAAACTCACGTGAGAAGTCGAGAAATGATAAACGCGAGCATGGTTGAGGTACAGTGTAGTGCGAGCCCAACTCACCACGCAGGTCAGGTGTACATCGATCAGGTAATCAATGGCAAAAAATATTTTCACTATGTATGGTTCAATTTGTCCCCAATTGGTGGCCCCAATTCCGCCGGTTTCCTCAAAAATCAAAAGTCCGAACAAAGTTGGCTCGAGAAGCCCGCGAACCGATGGAGTGGCTCGGCATGATTGTATTTGGTTCCGTAAGAGTCCGGGGGTAAATGTACGCTACATTGGATAACATGTGGATAGTGCATATCCCCGTAAACCTGTGGGAATATATGGATTACACGCGTTTTAAGAAGATTCGCGGCGTTGTGAGGTTCTTTTAGAAGCTATGGGGAGGTGATAGATATCGAATACGAGAGGGGATAAGAAGTATGAGGCAAGGGGGATGACGAATGAGGATGGCGATGGCCGCCCGCAAGTCGAGGTCGTGGTCGTGACTAAGTCGCTTGCGGTCCGAAGGCGTTGAGCGCCAGCGACAAAAGGTTACCCTTAACCGACCCTTAACCGCAGGCTCCTCAGCCATCCCGTCCCGGACTCCGTACCACCCACCTCGCAGCCATGAATATCAACGGCACTGCTCATACCGGTCCTTCACTTATCAAGAAGCAAGAAGACATTGACGGTGCTGCTGGAGGTCCTCCAAAGGACATCAAACCAGTCAGAACTACGTTAAACAGGGTTCCCCGTGAGTCCCGAATCCACTTTCCCATTGCCCTCTCCGTTGACCATTCTCTCATTAGGCGCTTGCGTGAGTCTCTCGCACACAGTCTCTACGATCCCTAATGTGGGGTGTAGAATGCCTGTAGAAAACAGAAAATGCGATGTGAGGGTGCAGAAAACCCTCCTTGCAAACGGTGTCGACAACAATCTCTGGAATGTCTGTTTGAGAAACCTAATAGAGAAGCCACCTTGACTGGTGAGGCTGGCTTGGAGTGAGTCATACATCCCATACTTCCCTGGACTGCGTCCTCATCATTCATTCAAGGCGGATTCGGAGCTTAGAAACTCACGTCGCGGAAATAAGGCACTCTCAAACTGCCATTCAAAATGCCCTAGCCGAAATCGCTGCTCATTTGCGCGTGGGCTCTGCAAGTGTTCGCTCCCCTTCTGCTTACCCTTACCTTCATCATTCTCCGGCTGTTCATGCCGATTCCCCTACATCTATGTCAACACCTGTCTCTGCGCGTCCCCAATTAGACATGGGACATCCCATCGTGACCACCCCTCAACCAGGAAACCCATCAGTTGGTCCTTCTTGTTTATTGAGTCTCAATTTTCTGACTATCTTGTGCAGATGTATCCAAGTCCTCCAATGAGACCTAATGGTGATGCGCAGGCATCTCAAGGAAGTCCCGCATACCAACCAATCAATTCGCAATATCATATGCCTGCCGGTCCCCATACACCTATGTTGCCCCCGATATCTACTATCGAACCTACGGGCCCCCGCCCTCAGCATGATAATGTTTCTTCAGTAAGGCATCAGTACGCTGGTAATGGTCACCCCCGACATTTCAGTAAGCAAACTAGTGTCCCGATTGGATCTGGAGCTGGAAAGCGGCCCTTAGCCATGTCCACTGCGACAAGCGCAGACTCGTCGGACGTCGAAGAAGACGCTGTGGAATTACCCGCCCAGGGCCTCGTAGCACCCTGGGAGGTGCTGCGTGGATTGGCTGACGTTGCTATTCAACGAGCCGCCAAGGCAAGTTGATGCCATCCCGCTTGTGACCTTTTTCGTTCATACACATTCGTGTCTGCAGGAAAATGGCGAAGCAAGCGAGTCGCAAAGTCACACTAGATCGCCCTCCCCCGACCCTCGATCTCGCAGGCCAAACAAGAGACGGAAGACCCGCCATCCACCTCGTCTCAAGTTTCCCGACGGTAAGCTCAGTGTCTCGAGGCGTCATGGTTCCCTCGCTAATTCTGGTGTGAAAGTGGTATCCAAGGGCATCATATCGGCGGCGGATGCTACCGAGTTGTTTAAGATGTATTTTTAATTCTTTACCCTAAGCGATCTTTCTGAGACTCCTGCAGATTCTTCCATGGCTGTTCCACCTTCCTTCCTATCTTCGATTCCTCCATCGACACCTTCGCGTCTTTGCACGAGCGGTCTCCTTTTGCTGTTGATACTATATGTATGGTCGCTGCTAGAGTTCGCGATGGTGGCGGTAAGGCCTCTCCTCCAATTCGGAAATGGACCATCACTTATACCTTGTTGCTCTCAGGCAAGCCAAGTGAGGTGTACACCAAGTGTTTGCAGGAGGTTCAGACCATTTCATGTGCAACTCTGTTTGCGCCGGTATTGCGCGTTGAAGCTGTTCAAGCAATGAGTGCGTCGTTACTCTGTTTCGGACCATGGAGGAAGCAAGATCTATCTTTCTAGTCCTTGTGTCCGGTTGGTCTGACAATGGCTGGCTAAGCGGTGGCCATGCCGTTCGAATGGCTTTGGAACTCTGTGAGCCTTGCCTTTGACTTTTCGTCATACGATCTAAACATCGGGTGCAGCTTTGCACAAGGCCTGGCCAAAGCTTCTGCGGCGCATGGAAAGTAATAAAGCTTCATCTGGAGTAGAAGACAGGGAGCTCATCATTGCGGCTCGCACTTGGTTCTGTCTCTACCTTTTCGAGCATCAGTGGGTCTTTTTCCCCTTTTGACACACCTCATTGTTTGATTGTGCGATATAGGATGTCGTATGGTACCGGCCGACCTGCCATTCTGAAAGATGACGAGAGTATATGGCAATGCCGCTTCCTGCTGCGACATCCTTTGGCAATAGAAGACGACATGCGTCTCGTCTCCATGGTAGAGCTGATGGCGATTCGGGAACGAATCACTAACCACCTGTCACCTTTCGCGCACGGGCCCGTGGACGAGCGCACGTTCGACATCTTGAGAAGCGCTTCTGCCGAGTTCAAACATTGGTATCAGACCTGGGACCAGGCTTTCTCCCAGAAGTACGAAGACGCAGGTAAGTTCTTCGACCAGTGTCACCATACTTTTAACTCACCGTACTTCTCAGCTTTCTACCGCCAAAGCCTCCAGATTCAGCAGCTGCACGCAGAACTGTATCATAGCGCCACTGCTTTACGAGGTATAAACGGTCCAGAGGATGCTCGAAAGATGCCCGCTTCCCAGAGGGAATTTGCCATCAAATCGATCCAAATCGCCCGTCAAGGTCTAGATCTCACCGTCAAGTCTAACTCATATCGGGAGGGGATGAAATACGGTACGTCCTGTTAATAGCTCAAGCATGTTTCCTATCTGAGGTGAGAACATCGTAGCCGTTCATTACACTCATGCCACCGCTACTTTTGCTGCTTCTTTCTTACTTCGTCTTGCGCGGCTGTTGTATGTGTTTCCCCTCTTCTCACATCTTGCAGTGGCTGATACCATTAGTAGCCCCAACGAATGCAATGTTATCGAGATTAGGGAGCAGGTAGAAACACTGGCGTCGCTCATGTCAGAAAGTGAGAGTCGTGGTACCGTAAGGTTTTCCATCAGCACTGACACGATTGTCGCCAGTTCCGGGTAAACGCTATGCTCTGACTCTACAGCTGATGCTGAAGAGGAGCATAAAGCGGCAGACGAGCTCCATGTCTCGCTCTCCGCAAATCCCGCGCGAGCCATATCCGCCTAAAGTCCCAAGTGAACGTCCAGCGAGTATGGCGGTCAATCAGGTTGTCAATCCGACCCCCATCTCTCCGAACGTGTACGATCCATCGCTCGTTCCTCAAGGCCTACCCGGATACCCACCATACGTAGCCGATGTGAATAATATATGGCGTGGATTTGAAGCCACTTCGGCGGAACAACTCCCCGTGTGGCTTTCTGACCAAAGTCTAGGCGGTAGTTCCTTCTCTCAGAGTGGCATCGATGCTTTCTTGCTCCCCCCAGATTACCTTCCTCCGGCGCCGCAGATCTGGTAATTTTATGAATCCTCTTAGTAACTTGTTAATCCCACTCTTGATATCGACTGTATTCGCTAGTAGAAGTTTTGTATTCTGGAATATGATCTTGAATTTGTTTGACAGTTCATTGATATTCATCCTTTAATCTCAACCACCATCATCATGTCCCCAGGCTCTCAAGTCTCTCTCGGGTCAGCCACCGATCCTCTCGTGGGCCCTTTGCTGTCGAATGATACACAAGCAAGTTCCGCTGACAGCGGCGCTCTCAGTGGGAATGTCAACAAAAGAAATGGCGGGTCACCACCAAGCCCACGATCCCGCCGAGCCTTAGATGATCTACCGGGCTTCTCATACGAACCTGACGGGCACTCAAGAGACCCATTGGACTCCTGGCCTGAGCGGGTGGAGGTGAAGCCTCGGCGCAGATCGACTCTTCTGTCGTCTCTTGTCCGTGGCAATCAGCCTCGCCGCTCTTTCTTCAAGGATAGCACTAGCCATGACGACCCTGAACCCGCCGCCGCATCAG
>QFDV01000075.1:19046-84347 GCA_003315845.1 Lactarius trivialis
GCGAGTTTCCCGTGATGATGATGTCCCGACGCAGCGGTGGACAATCGGAAGAAATTCATTCTCCTGCTTGCAAAAGCGTTCCTCACGTTCGGCGCGCCGTCTCATCGCGTCGAGGCGCAGCTGTTTGCGGTAGCGGAGAAACTTCTCATCCATGCCTCGTTTGCGTTCATTCCCGGTATCATAATGGTCTCGTTCAACGACGGCGAGACGCGCACGACCGAGCTGCACTTTGTGCGCTCCAGCGGACGCATCGCGCTCTCGGCACTGAACAACGTCCACGACGTGTACCGCGACGTCTTTGACGACCGCATTACCGTCCTGGACGGGATCGCCACGCTCGACCGTATCCTCCGCGCACCTCCCCTGTATCCCCTCGTCGCGCGCTGTGGTCTCGCTTTCGTCTGTGCATCTGTCATCTGTCCTCTTGCTTTCGGCGGTAGCTTCATCGACATGTGGGTCAGCGGAACCTGTGCTTGTGTCTTGCAGTACTTGGGTCTCCAGGCAGCAGCGAAGAGTTCTGTCTATGCGAACGTATACGAGTATGTGTGTCTTGAGTCTGTTGGTTCACGCGGCCCCATAATTCGCCCCTAGGATATCGGTCTCTATCATCGTTTCCTTTGTTGCTAGATCCCTGAGTAGCATCCCTGGTCGTTTATTCTGCTACAGCTCGATCTCGTCTGCTGGCGTCGTCTTGATCCTCCCTGGCTTCACAATCTGTCAGTCCCTCTTTTCTTTTTGAGTGATTGGCGTATAATGACGCGATGGATCCTTAGTGATAAGCGCACTTGAGCTAACCTCTCGAAACATCCTGTGCGGCTCAGTGCGACTGATATACGCCATCATCTATACATTCTTCTTGGTGAGTAAAATGTAGGTACTTTATTGTATGACTTACTATTCTATCAAGGGTTTTGGCCTTACGATCGGTTCGGACATATCCATCCTTTTTGTGAACCACAAGCAATACGACTCGCTCGGCGTCATCAAGAGTGGTCTTCGGGCCGATGTCATACACGGGACGTTCACCGCCCTCAACGCGTCGAATTCCACGACCCAGCCTAGTTTCGCAGGGACTTTTGGATTTTTCAATGCCACGAATAGCCACGTCTCTCGAGGTTGGTTCTCCACCCACCGACTCCACCTCTACTTACTTTACTCGCAGGATGCTACCGCGACCCGGACTGGCCGTGGTACCGCCAGCCGTTCCCCTGGTGGACGATGTTCTTCCTGGTACCCCTGTACTCGACCTGCTCCTCTCTTTCGAATCTGCAGTCCTTCCGGAGCTATAGGCTGCCCATCATGGTCGTTTTCTCGTGCTGCTCTTACTCGGCGAACAAGGCCTCGAACTGGTTCTTGGCAGACAAGGGCGCGCTCGCGCCCGCGGCTGGGGCTCTCGTCATTGGCTTGCTGGGCAACATCTACTCGAGATGGTCTCGTGGAACTGCGTTTACCTCTATGGTTACCGGAGTTCTCTTCCTTGTACCGGTGCGTGTTTATCAACCGTAGGTCTCGAATGGCACACTGAGCTGGTGGGGTCTATCCAGTCTGGTCTCGCCCAAGCTGGTGGTCTCACTGGGAACTACGATAGCTCTGTGCAACAATACTACAGCAGCTTTACCCTGGGTCTGCGTATGATTCAGGTTGCGATCGGTGTTACGATTGGTCTCTTCGTCAGCCAAAGTCTTATATATGCGTTCAGTACCAGAAGTAGCGCCGCGGAGATGGCCTTTTAATTGTGTTTGTGTGTCGTTTAACATATCTACTCTAGGACGTCTACATATTATCGTGAATGTTGTGTACCCATACATACACCGATTAGTTAAGGCAAATATGACGTAATGCAAACAAAACCCAAAACAGCGTCTGCTCAGACAATAAATACAGTACAGTGAGAAGAGGATGGCCGGACTGAGATAAGATAATAACGCCATGCCTTTATTAGCGACTGAAAAGCTGTTTGAGTTCTTCCATGCGACGGTGCATCAAGTCCTGCTTGCTAAAGTTTTGTCCTAGGGTCATGTTGGCGAGCTCGGTCTTCTTTTTCTGTACTTCGAGCAAGCGAGCCTCGATTGAGTTTTCGATGATCAACTTGACCGTCGTTACGGGCTTTGTTTGACCAAGGCGGTGCTGCGCGCACAGTTCCTATCAGCCCAGCCCAACGTGTTAAAACAGACAATCACGTACTATCCTGTCCACCGCCTGATTCTCGACCGCAGGATTCCTGGAGGGGGGAAAAAGACTGGTCAGATCGATAGGCAAAGCAAGGGTAGTTTCCTCCTTTACCAGTATGGATCCATGAGGTACACGCGTTGCGCGGCAGTAAGATTTAGACCGACGCCGCCCGCCTTCAGGCTGACCAAGAGGACTTCACAACCAGGATCGTTCTTTAGCGCTTCCATGGACCGAGTACGATCCTCTCGTTTCATAGTACCATCCAGGCGTTCGTAGCGAATACCGGTGATGTCCAGTGCGTCTTCGACTCTGTCGAGCATCGTCGTCCACTGCGAGCTAGCGAGAAACACACCATAAGTATCTGTAGATGGGAAAGGGGGGTTAAGACGAATCGTACAAGACCACGGTTTTGACGACTCCGTCATCGAGAATGTTCCCTTGGTCGTCGACCATCTGCACTTCTAACGAGGTGGGATCGTAATTGGCCGAATGTGGGTTGGCCCTCGAAAACTGTACGAGGTCGCCGAGTAGCGCCTTGACTTTGGTGGATGGACGGAAATTTCCCTCCGATACATCAGCGCGGGACTTCTTTTTCTCCCGTTTTCCCGTTTTCTTCCTCCCGGGCGCTTCCGTGACCAGCGCGTTCACATCGAATTCTACGACATCCGTCGGCCGGAGTTGGTTTTGGCATACAGGGCACGGCCTGACGGCATCCGGTTCACAGTCAGGCCACGCCAGATCCACCTTGCGCTTGAAGCAGTATGTACAGAAGAGGTGCTGACATCGGGTCATCACGGGACGGGGCGCTTGCGGAGTGGAGGGCGAATTCGGTCGCGTGTTCGCTCGTGGAGCCTTTGACTTTCTGTTACGTTTAACGGCAGTGCTTGCTTCGACGTCGGCGCCGCTGCCACAGCTGGATGGCATTTCGGGGGGACAGAGCTCGACTCCACACTCGGAGCACTGAGTAGTAGCGGCTTCGCGCAGTAGGGTAAATATTACTGCAGCGCGCGCTGCGGTGATTCCTTCCACAGCGATTGCAGCAACGGTCTCTTCGTAGGACGCACCATGAGGTGCGTCGCCGAAGAAGCCTTTATTCTTTACTAGCTCCAGATCGTCGCAAATCTGCCGAAGACGAAGAATCTTCTGCAAGATGCCTACATAGTTCTTCATGACCTCGTTCTTGTGCGATAGCTCGTGAAATTCTGCCTTCGACTCATTGAAGAATCGATCATAAAGTTCTTGCTCCTGAGCGTCAAACTTCAGGTACCGGAGTTCGTCCCGTCGCGGAGGAAGAGTCAGGATGCGCTGACCATTCGGTGTCTTGCTCTCTTTCGTGCGCCGTAAGGTGATGCTCCTCATGACGGTCTGTAACCGGGCAACACCGAGAGGCTGGCCGTATTTTACAGGGGTTCCCACGAACTCTGTCCATGTAGCTTTCTCGTCGAGAGGAGATAGCTTTAAGAACTTGATGAGGGCAAAAACGTCATCTAGCTTGTTTTGTACGGGTGTCCCGGTCAAGCATAACCGCCGATCCGCCATGAGATCACACGACGCGCGACACGCGACCGTGTTAAGTTCTTTGATGGAGCTACGCCAACCAGTCAAGGTGTAATAATGGCCGAAAAGTCATTGCTACTCACTGTGCCTCGTCCAAGACCACTCTGAACCAGTGTACGCTCTGAAGAGGGCTAGCAGCTTCTGTCCCCTTGCTACCCGGTCGCTTACGTTTTCCAAGCTTCGGATTCTTGGGGAGCTTGCCATTCGCCTCATTGCCAGAGTCAGTAGCGGGGTCTTCTCCATCTTCAAGACTACGCGTTTGTTTGGAAAACTCCGAGGCGAGTGTGGAATACGTAGTGATAACTACGTCGAAGTCGGCGAGGAAAGTAGGGTCAGGACGGCGCGCATTTCCGTGGTACACATAGACACGGAGATGTGTGCCTCCCTTCCTCTGCAAGACCGTATTTCCGTCATCTGGAGCGACCCCCTCCGTATCTGCATTGTTGGTGAACATAGCTGGAAGAGTATTCTGGGTCACATCTGCCCCAATGCAACCTCCCGAACCACCTGCGACGCGTACGGGACCATTCCAGTGCTCTCGGAGCTGCTCTTCCCAATTCGAAACGGTGGAAAGAGGACAGACAACCAGAGTAGCACGACTCTTGCATTTGATACGACAGGCTCTGGCGTATTGCTCCTCGGCTAGATCCTGTGCCTTCGCTTCCTTCCCCTTTGCCTTGGTAGTTGTTATGGATTGTGTAGAAGCAGAGGGGGACGGCATCCCCCATACGCTGCCTGCAAAATGCTCTGCACTGAGGTCGGATTCGCGGTTGTTGGGAGGCTTCGGACGAATCAGGGGCGCCGCCTCAAAAGTTCGCGCGGACGAAAGCGTAGCAGCAATAAGAGAGACAGTGGTGATCGTCTTGCCCAAGCCCATCTTCAAACGCGTGCAGGGTATTATCAACGTCAACAGCCTAGATCCCACTCAAGTGAGGCCACACTCACGTCGTCGGCCAGAACGGCGCCTTTCGACTCACAAGGCGCTTCGAAAAGCTCAGTCTGGGTCACGAGGTGACACCACGACTTCTGGCCCGTGATAGGGTTGGGTACACACTGCCACAGGGTAGAGCGTAGGTCACCCCTGTCAATTTCCTGTTCTCTTTCAAGAAGGAAAGTCAGGGCTTTCTTCTGATGTGGATAGAGAAGTGTTCCGATTTCGGGGGCTGTGTAGATACGCGACGGTCAAAGGGAGGATAGACAATGTGGCACAAAGACGCACGAGGTTCAGTCTCTTCAAGCTCCTCGCCTCCACGCAAGTTCTTGAAAAGTTCGTCCACCTGGGCGCGCTGTACTTCGACGGTCTTGCCGGATACAGGAATAGCCAGTCGAGCGGAGTTGCCGCCTGGACCGCTGTAGTCGGGGCGGGAACCCAACATAAGGGCGCGTGCGTGTCCTCCTGGTGGTGGGTTGTGTGGGTTATGATAAAGTATATTAGTAGGGGCTAATAGTGGGTGCTCCAAAAGGAGACCAGACTGGCGGAGAAAGTTTCCGACGACCAGGATGTTACCCTTTGGGGTATATACAAGGACCTCAAGTGGTAGAACAGGGAGCTGTGCAAGTCACGTTCACATGAGACGAACGGCTCAGCAAAGCGTAAAACACGCACGTGCCGGTTCCCTTTGCGAATTCGCGAGTCCACACGTATCAGACCCTTTCCTAGCATGGGCCCCAATATTGACGCGACCCTTTGCTCAACGATGGCAAAGTCCTCTCCAGGATGCATATCTCCATGGAGCCCCCTCCTGTTCGGGGTCTTGATGTGAACCGTGTCCTCACTTCCTGGATGATGTGGCGTGCGTTCATATTGTAACCGGACAGGTCCCCAGACAGGGTCTGAACTCGATGGTTCAGAGATTGAAATCTCGAGATACGTTGATGGATATAAAATTAGGGCCGTCACATCCAGACGACCAATACAAACAGGGGTTCTGAGTGAGGCGGTTTCGAAAGTAATCGGTTGCGCAGACGGCGAAAATTGCGGTGGTTGAGGAAAAGCGGGAGGTGGTAGTCTTGGGGTTGGAGAAGGGGAGGGCGAAGAGGTCAAGTCGATCACGGTGTGAGCCGGCTGTCCCGGTGAGGACGAAAGGTTGGATGTGAAGGAGGTGCTTGGCACACTGACCATTGATAAACGATGAGATTCGGCAGAATTATGGGAAGGTGGTAGATATTTGTGCACAGGGAGCCGGTGGGATCACTGGAGCGACAGCGATTTGAGATTATGGAAGGAGACAAAGAGGTAGAAAGAAAGGGGATGGGTATTGAGACCAAAGGTGAAAAGCCAAAGTGGTGCAGCCTCGGGCAGGAAATGCAGTGTGCTTAGTCAACCTCACATTCAGACTAACTACGATACAGTACATCTCCAATCTATTTCAACGAATATAGTCCTGATGTTGCCCCTTCATCAGTGTTTTCGAACCACAATGCGGATTTTACGCACACTAGTAAGGTCCTGACGCCGCAGCAGCCCAACCCATGGCATGGAACGCTTTTATCGCCGCTTCCTCTTTTGCTTTTTGCTTGCTTTTTCCCTCACCTTCACCCTTCAGCACTCCGTTAACTAGAAGACAAGAACTCAGCAAACAAACTCTCAGCTGCACTTTCATCGGTCGTATTCACCGAGGCAATGCACCACCCAAATCAGAGAGTGGCCCGGCCCAGACTGATTCGCATTCCATTCGAGCCTTAACCCACGTTGCATTGCCATTTCATTGAACAACGCCAAAGATGCCATCCTCTGCCCCCCCGGAGCCGGAGGGCTCTGGGGAAGAGGAGGCGCGCCATAAGAAGGTGGAGGTGGATTGGCAAAATTGGTTACAGGGAACCCAGACGGTGGTGGACTAAACTCTGGGTCGATCAGGGGTGCGACCCAAGCTTTGATGTCTCGGTAGCCCTTTTCTATGTACAGCGCGCCAACGTAGGCATGGAACAGATGTCGGGTCTCCTGTGAATCGTCGCATCAGCTACTGTTGATCGTCGATCGTGAGCCGAACTGTACCGCAGGTTCCTTCAACTCCTCACGGAGGTTCTTGGGGCAGGCAACCCTGTCCCGTATCCCATAATGGGACACCCACTGGTCATAAACGTCGTCTGTCAAAGTGTGGCCCAGCTCTTCCTGCGGTAATCAACGTGAATACCGGGGAGATTTGAGTCGACACCCGCACATACCTCAAGGTTCCTTGCTTCCAGCATTGGTCTTTTATCGAAAATTATTTCTGCGACCACCATACGTAGCACTCGCTCCCCGAGGAAAGCAAGCCGTTCACCATCTCCAAAGGTATCATTTGGCACCGACGGTGTGAGTGAACGATGGACGAATATGGCAAGTGCGGCGTCGCCTTGGATAGAAGGAAGGGAAGGAAATATCATCTTTGTCCCAAGTTTCAGTTCCTTGCGGGATTTCTTAATGGCAAGACCAGGGGCACACAATGGATCACTAGCTGGCCTCTTGGAAGACTGTGAGAGACCTTGAGAAGAATTCGACTGGATCGATAAAGGAGGCATCGATGATAGGGTCACACGGCCTCGTGCCGGTTCTTCTATACGCTTAGCGTAAGTTCCGTAGCAAAGCGCATCAGAACGCTTGCTGCGCCCGCACAGGAGCTATTGGCGAGTACTGTACGTCCCTGACATCCGTGGAGCGCAAAACGGAGCTCGCGGAGAGTGAAAAATATACGAAGCAGTGAATATGTACTATAGATTCTCTAGTTCAATAACTTTGAGTTACAAGATATTATACGGAGCGATTATTTTACTGGAGCTCTGGTATCACGTCGTATTTCACGGAGAAAACCGCGCATCTGTTGGATACATTACGGCGCCGGTCACTTATGCCTGGGGATACCTGTACTTGGTGTCTGTCCAACTGCACGCTTCGCGTACTTCTGGAGAGCGCCATTGAGCGCTGCGACAGTGGCAGTTTGGCCCGGTTGAGACTTCAATCGTGAGATGGCAGATTGTATGCTACGACAAGAGTCAGTGAGACAAGACACCAAACTGATCGACTGCGGACGCTACCTCTCTGGCCCTGCCGCAGTTACGGGACAGTCTTTGACAAGATGATGCGGTCCTCCACAAACAGGACAACCCGGCTCGTTGTGGGTCCTGTGCCTCTTCTTCGCGCTACCTTGGGCCTGGGCATCGGATGGACGTTTCTGCGAAGTCGACCCCAGCGACATTGCTCCTAGAGCTCCTCCCTTTGCAGAAGTGACGTTGGGAACTGCTTTCTGGAGGGAACTATCATTGGGATGTGACAAGGGCAATTGAGTCGGGGCCACTTGTTGAATTGGAGTATCGGGATTGTTTCTGGAACGGACTGACGTCTGGCCTCTCACCCTCTCAACGAGTCGCAGAGGTTGATTATAGACAAGGTGAAGCTGCCCTCGCTTCTGCAACGCGTGGTCAATGATTCCAATGGCATCTCGCTGATCAGAGTAGTAATGTCAGAGGTTAGACTGGCACGATTCAATCGATTGGACGCACACGCTCCTCAAACGGCTCGCCGGTCTCATTGGTGAACAAAACCTGGCGGTAATGCACAAGATTCTCCGAGCGTTCTGTCATCCCACAGGTGCCTTGATGGGCGTTCCCGCACATGGCACAAACATCCGTCCCTTGTCGACGAGCAGCCGCACCGTGGCCGTCGGGCCGAGCAGTCAATTGGTTGACCGAAGATGAGGTGCGTGGGGCGTTTCTAGACAAGCCAGTTGACTTCTTTGGATTTCCCACCACGGGATCGCGAAGTCCAGAAATGTCTTCTCTGAGATCCTGTTGAAGCGGCTCGTCGCTGGAGTTCTCGGACGGACTCAGGATAGCATTAACGTAACCGTCTGACTCGGACTCGGACACTGTGGATCGAGATTTCTTTCGCTTCTTCCCTCGGGGTTTAGTTTTGTCTGGAGAGTCTGGCAAGTCAATCATTTGCTAGTTAAAGGTGAGTGTCCCAGTTAATCGCGAGAGGCACGATCGACCCTACCTGATTTCCAGCGGCAATCGCAGCTTTTCGACGGACACCGCGTCCGGTACGCTCGGCTGCTTTCATCTGGGCCCGTTCCTTCGCAATGAGTTCCAAGGTGTGGGCCCAAGAATCAACAGGCTCCGATGGTTTATGAGCCTGATCGTCCGCTTCCTCCAACCCATCATTCTCCGCGGTCCATACTTTGGCAAATGAGAAAGCATGTCCGGCATCTTCACCCGCCTCTTTAGGTTGTTCCTCTTCTGACTCTGTCTTTTCAATCAACTTGTCGAGGTCCTGGTCGGAATCTGAGGAAGAGGTGAATAATTGTGGTTTTGACGGCCGGATATACTGAGCGCACAAGTAATGGTGCGTGTATCCGCCGTCTCATCGAACAGTGCCTCAGCACCATACGTCAAGATGGATCGGACATCACTGCCGCCTTCTTCGTCATCCATCTTTTGGACGATCACATGATCCAAAACCAGTTTCTTCTTCCCAGTTTGAACAATGCGCTCTATCAGCCACGTTAGCATATCGAACAGACTACAAGGTCATCTATCCATGTGCACACCTTCGGCAGTATCCTTGGCCATCAGCTTAAAGACCAAACAAGGCTTCGTTTGCCCATAGCGGTGAGCACGAGCAATTGCCTGAACAACACGAATCAGAATGCGGCAGAGATGTGCAGGACGGTGAACCATACTTGAAGGTCCTGGAATGAGTGAATACGGAGAAGGAATGGAGAGTACACCGCAAGAACGTACCTGATGAGGATTGAAGTCGGGGTCGAAGATAATTACAGTGTCCGCGCTCCATAAATTAATACCAACGCCGCCAGCTCGCGTAGAGAGCAGGTAAATGAAAACGTCAGATCCTGGACGGTTGAACTCGTCCATCCCTTTCTGTCGCTCGGATTGCTTCGTGTTGCCATCCTAGCCTGAGGTAAGAGAAGGTCGAGTGACCAAGTATGTGTCTCGCTCACTAGACGCAAATGCTTAAATCCTTCGCCGTCGAGAAAGTCGTCTATAATATCTAGTGCAATAACGAACTAAACAATTTCGTCAGCATGGAGAAAAGAATTTGGGAGGGTGATACGAACCTGGCTAAAGAGCAAGACACGGTGGCCTCTAGCCTTGAGTTTGGGTAGTAGTCCTTGTAGGAGACGCAACTTCGAGCTACCAGCTACGAGCCTAGAGTGAGCCTCAAGCGGGTCCAAACCTTTTGGCTCGATGTCATGAGATACAAGGTAAGGGTGCTGTATGCACCTAAGCAGATCATAAGGGGAAGTAATTCGGACAGCTGAAATACGTACTTCCGAAGGTCCATGAGGATATTGTTCATGCTACCCATTCTCGGCTTCTTCGTAGAATTTCGGGGGTCGTCAGAGCGTAATGTCAATGTCTTCAGGATCTCAACATTTTTCCCTGCATGGTCGACACATCAGCAAGTAGCCTGAAATGCGGTCGTCCGCACAGCGAGTTTACACACCGAACACGGATTTATAGACCTCCTTCTGTAATGGCGTCAAGGATACAGGGACGATAACTTCATTCTACAAACTGTCAGTCAGCCGTGCTCATACTTGACGATGATAGCGAACCTTAGGTGGTAGTTGCAAAACTTGTCCCTTGAGGCGACGAAGAAAGTAAGGGCGGAGTCTGTTGTGTAGCTCATTTACGAGGTCCTCGGTCAATTCCTCGTGTTCCTTCTCAAGTCGCTCGAGATCCCCCCACTCGTCCGGATCAAGGAAGTTCATGAGATTGAACAACTCCCGAATATTATTATTTAACGGGGTCTAGGAATATGAGGTAAGAGAAAACATTGTTAAAACAGAGAACTTACGCCAGTCATGATGATCCGATGCGATACCTTGAGTTCGTTTAGCTTTTTAAACAAGAGGCCGTGGTCATTCTTGACTAACAGGACCATTAAACATAGCCAGCGCCGGATAACAAATGACCTACGCCGCTGTCCTTCGTCGACAACCAATACTTCCCATCGGGGGACGCTCTTAATCACCGGATTGAAGTCCTTAGACGTGATAGTATCATATGTAGTAACAAGGACGTGGAACTTTGTTGCAGTAGTTCCTTGTATCTTGGTCGAATGTGTTAATTCGTACCGTTTGATCACATCACGAGACTTGGCTTCTCCATAGAAAGGGACGACACGAAGGCCAGGTGCCCAACTTGAAAACTCCCGTGCCCAGTTGGTGATTGTCGAATGAGGAACAACAACCAGGATGGGGCAAGCGTCGAACGACTTGATGATATTGCCAATGAAAGTGACAATTTGGACCGTTTTCCCCTGCGAAAAGGGTCAATATCAGGTGAATAGATAAGATCAGGTACATACTAGTCCCATTTCATCCGCAAGGATAGACGGCTGGTGATTCCACCAATTGTCGCAAAGCCAATTAAACCCATCAACCTACAAAGACAACGCCGTTTAGAACAACGGAATGGGTGTTGAGAGAAACCTTCTTCACTTGGAACGGCATGAGTTTAAGCTGACTTTGCTGGCCCAGATTGGGTTGTCCGCCTTCTTTCAAGGCGTGGCGTTGGCGGTACTCATTCTTTCGACGATTCTCAAAAGCCTCAATCTCCTTCTTGCTGCGTTGCTTTATATGCACCTTCCGAGAGTCCAGGAAGCGCCCAAACGCTACTTTGAATGCTGAGTACCCTGGTTCGCCGGGGCGAGGTGGAGAATCCCAGGTAGCTACACATGCTGAGAAGATGCTGAAACGCCACGGCAAACACCAGGGCTTACCTTCATCATATCCTAGGTCATCCCACTTAATGAAGGTCCAGACGACACGATCAATGTCTTCGATAGATAAGTCGTCCTCCTTCTCAGCCTCCCACTCGTCCAGTGTCCTCGTGTTCCGCGTGGAAGGTTCTTCCCCGAATTCAAAGACTTCGTCCCATTCTTTTTGAGCCTCAGAGTCAGGAGGGTGATCAGTGTCCACAGGCGTCGTCTTGGCTTTCTTCTTACTTGTCTTTGACCTTTGCTTGTTTGGACACCACATCAAGACATCTAGGACGCGATCTACTGTCTTCCAAGCTGGAGGTATACGTCGCTCAGCATCAGAAATGGCCGAGAGTATGGCATTTTCCGAGCGAGTCTCTGGTCGAGAATCATCCGATTCCTTACTTATACCACCGATCCCCCCCTCCGAGACTGCATTGGCGACTTGGTCTTCACGAAGAGCTTGGTCTAGAAGATTGACTCGTGGCCCATGCGTCAAGAAACTGCGCAAGAGTGCGGCATGGACGGAAGCCAGCCAGCCGTGAGGGACCCATTGTACCCGACGGTAGCTGCGACATTGCCACTTGACGAGGTATTCGCGGGGTAGGTTCATCTTTGGACCGATTGATTCTCCGAGTGGTATTTCTGGTTGTATTGCGTTGGGGGGATACGGCCTCCAGGCAAGGATCTTTTCCGCGCGATACACAAAGGATGCACAGTCAGAGCACGACCAGTCTTGATCACGTTGATAACATTCAGCGATGGCCTCGGTATCTACTTCCTCCGCGTTGTCGTTCATTGTCCCACCAGGAGGCGGGAGATGAGCGTAGTGGGCAAGCCGCTTGCAAAGCCTGCAGCGGAAAAGAAGTTCTTTAGAAGGTACCGCGGGTTGACTCTCGGTTGCAGGATTAGTGTCAAGTGATTCCGGTTCGAGAGCGACATTCTTGCAGCCCAGGCAAATACCGCCTTTCATGCACATGGAACAAATAAATTCCGTGGTCTGGTGAGATTCGAGTCCAGGCCGCTTGGGAGGAAGCTGGATAGGGAGATTACTGTTGCTGTCGTTCAGCGCGGCGTGCCCAGCGTCCGCGGTATCTTTCCCGCGCGCGGCCTCCAATGCCATATGGTCCCGAGTCTGTACAGCTTTGAGTATTTCATCACGCTGGGTACCGGCCAGGCAGCGCCAATGCGCGGCTAGGGGACATTTTAGACTGAAACATGTAACAATTAGCAGCTGTTACCAGAGTGCGGTGGTATAAGCCTACCACCGGACCCATCCGCCCAGAGCAGCTAATTTATCCTCGCCATCACTATCCTCTTCGAATTCATCATCCCTTCGCTTTCGTTTACCCTTGTTCTTCGTCGCCGTTTTCCGCCGCTGCGACAGCAAGAGATGCGTGGGCTCACGTTGACATCTTTCGCACGTGTACCTGTGGGCGGACAGAGGACCGTTCTCGAGCTCATCATAGCCTAGGTCAGCAATACTACGGATGTGCCCATAAGCAGCACGCGATGCCTTGCCGCGCTTTGGGATATTGGGCTTGCCCTTCGACTGGGATTTACGATCCGGAGTATAAGACTTGTCAGAGCCTCCCTCCGACTCGCCGCCCTCCGATTCAGTGCCTGTATCACGGATCCTGATTGGGTTGCGGATGCGGGTAGACCTCCGAGCAGGGCCGGCGCCATCGAAGTCGCTAGTCACCGAGCTTTCGCTATCACTAAGGGGGGGCTTACGGAAACGCGTCTTTCTGGGACTGAAAGGTAGGTCGGTGCGCCTCGAGCTGCCCTGGACGGTGGAATGTCTTGCACTTCTTCTCAGTTCGCGAACGGACGATGCCACACTCTCAAGGTCGTCGTCGTCGATATCATCGTGAAGGTTATCTCCTTCCGCGACGTCATGCTCCCATTCTTCGTCAGAGGGAGATTCGGTAGAAGGGAGTCGTTTGGAAGGTCCATTCTTCTTACCGCTCCTATTCAGAGGAATTCTGATCATGACTTTGGGACGAGAGTCGGGATGAACATTTGAGGCAGAAGGGTCAAATAGCGGGATTAAGCCAGCCTTCTTCCTGTACTCTGATGCGCAACGATATAGAAGAGGGCTTTATAGCATACATGAGAACGAAGATAATCCACGCACCGTACTCAGAGACAGAATATGGGAACGCCTCCAAGAAAGGACGTGCCTTGAACTATTGTCAACGTGAATCAGTGATTTTGTGTGAAGAAGGGGGTTCGGGAAAGCTTGAGAGTAATTAGCAGCGTACCCTGTGAACAATACCGTCGGCATTCTCTATATAATACCAATGGGTGGCGTTATCGCGATATTCACCAACGATGACACGATCTGACAGCGGGAGGCTGTAGTCAAAGTTTTCTGGGAGGTCTCGGTTTGAAACAGCTTCGTAAGTGACGCGCTCATTTGGAGACAAAAGAGGTGGTTCAATGTAGACAACGGCTTTGTTAGTTTTAGAAACGTGGCCAGGAGATACAGTAAGTGGAGTGAGTAAGCTCTCTGCAATGGGAGAGCGCGATTGAGAAATTTCGGGGGTGGACATCGAGGTCCCCGTGGAAGACGCGAAGGAGGGCGGAGGACAGAAAGAATTCGCCGAAGAATTCGCCGCTAATTGCGTCACGTGCGCACGCGTCGCTATTACGTGTGTATTACGTAATAGACGCGGCTACTGTGTGGTCGGTCAATGCGTTAAGCGCCAAGCATACACTCAAGTCATGTCCCGTCAACTACCCTCGTTCCCATCTAAACGTCCCCCGCTAGCTGGTATCGATACCTCTTCGAACTCACCTGCAACTACAAAGCCTTTGCAGATCAACCGTCCACCTCGACCTACGACCCCCAGCAATGGCTCAGTCGTTTCTAACGGCTCTCCCACTGGACCCTCCCGTCCTCAAAGATCAGAACTTCGGGTGAACAAAGCACCAGACTACACCATCTCCGATGCTGTTTATCAGACTCGGGCCCCTCCTAGAGACCGCAGGGACAGTGCCAGTACAACAAGGTCGGAAATGTCTTCGTCTAATATATATCGTACGGCGAACGGGAATACGTCAAGCCCTAGAACGAGAAGGACAGTTCGATCTGGAACTGAGGATTCAGAGGTCACGTCCCCAGCATCTCTAACCACCGTTCTGTCTGCTTTCCAGGGTGGTCTACGAAAGAAACCCGTCAGATCCTATGATGAAGACCAAAGGGTGGAGCGTCAGCAAGCCATGGAAGCGGAAGTCGCTACTCAAGAGCGTATCAAGCGTAGAATTCCCGGACGCGGACAAAATGGTTCAGCCAGGGCTGGTGACATTGATGGTATGTGACATGTTGTCTAGTGATCTCTGCTGACTTTCCAGCCAGCTGTCTTGGACAGAATAAGGGATGACTGGGAGTTCGTAATTGATCCTGAAGTAAGAGCGTCGTTCTCAGAAATGAGTCTACATCATTTATTTTTTCTCAGTTCAGCCCAGTAGATCTTGCTCTCCACATTCTTGATGATTCATCGGCGGGGAAAGACAAGAGCTCGTTTCGTCAGACGAAACTTATGCTTTCCCGTGCTCTCAAAGGCTCAGTGGACAGTATGTGACGCTGGCATCTCGAGTGACGATGATCTAAATTATTACAGAACACTTCCAGGCATTTGCTGCTGCTCTACCACACCACGCATCCCTGTTGAACCATCTGGGAGCCACTCAGGAGCAGATTAAGAACGCAAGGTCGGCCCTCCAAGAAGCCAAAGATGCCCTGGGTAACAAACGTACGGACCTAGTTCAAATGTGGACAAGAGGGCAGACATTAGAAGAGATGCTTCGCCTTCTTGACCAAATGTGGGTTTACATGTTAGTTGAGAATAGCTAGCTTATTGAATGACTCTTAGCGAGCGACTCCGACTTGTTCCTGATGTACTGGAGAGTCTAATCTCCGAGAAACGCCTGTTACAGGCAGCCATTCTACTCGTACGAAGTCTAAAGACGATAAATAAGCAGGATATGCTTGATGTTGGCGCGGTTGCCGATCTTCGTGCGTACCTCGTTGGGCAGGAATCTGTTCGTGAAATTTGTGCATTTTACCGTGTGTGCGGGATTTTTGACAGCCATGTATAGGCGTTGAGGGACATCCTTATTGACGAGCTGCACAATCACCTCTACCTGAAATCCTTCTGGTGTGAGAGCCGTTGGGCTGCTTACGCCGTTGGCCAGCAGTCAAGTGAGTCATCGAGTGTCGTGCCTTCCTGTGTTCACCGTCCCTTTCAGTGCCAAGGGTGGAGTTTGAAGATGAGCTGCTTGATTCAAATGATTTAACTCGGCGCCCAGCGTCGCCCGGTACCCCAATTGCGCCAAATTCTGCAGCTCAACACTCGAAGTTAACGCGATACCTTCAGGACCTCGCACTCCGACCTAATGACCCTCCAGACGATGTTGAAGATTGTAAGATTGGGGGCTCCGGTTCGGGGCAAGCCCTACCGACAAGCCCATCTTACTCGAATTCTGGTGGCCCTTCTGCTACTACTTCGTTTTCATCGCTGTCCAATTTTACCAACGTATCCCAAAGTCGGAACCAACGGAACCCAGAAACAGACTCCTTTACTTACATCGAGACTTTACTGGAATCACTCTCAGTTCTTGGGAAACTTGGCGGCGGTCTGGACATTGTCGCTCAGCGACTCCCTGGCGAAATCTTTAGTCTTGTCGATAGTACCGTCGACGAAATCAGTGAACGTGCCGAGTACAATCGTCGCACGTCGCTGTTGTTCGGTAATAGCACGGGAACCAAGGACCATACAACGTATATCGTCACATCGAAACCCGCTGTTACTGGTGGTCCCCTGCTGGACATACCAAGCTCACTGGTAGAAGGGACAAGAACGGGCCACAGCCCGCTGATCAGTCCACTACAATTACGCCTCACTGCCCTGGAGTCATCTGCGAAACACGCAGACCACGAAATCTTACGAGATCTATTCTGGACATTATATTCTAAACTGGATGCCGTTTTGCAAGGGCTGCGAGTTGTGTACGAAGTGGCGAAGAGGATTGGATCGGTTAGTCGATTTGATGTGTGCTTTTGCGAACAGTCACTACAACACCGAACTGTAGCGGCGCGACTTCAGGGATTCTTCAGGCACCAAACCCGGAGCTCTTTTTCCACTGGGTGAAATTTGGATGCCCGTGCAAGCTGAGGTACTTCGACGGTAAGATAATGTGCCTTAGAAGTAATGACACCCTTTATTAGGTTCGAGCTCTAGTACATGACTACCTAACAGACGAAGAACAAGGTGTCATGTCTGGCCGGAACCCTATATCGTCAATAAATGACGTTTTACGAGACGGTAGATTCTCACGAGATAAATTAAAGGTACTTTCATCTATCTTCATACCCCGTGGTTTGCTCAAGAAGACTTCGCTGTAGCACGTATTCAGATTCGCCGATACTGATCCCAAGATAACCGCCAAGTCTTTGCGTGAATACGAGGATGAGCTTAACCGTGCCCTGAAGGATACCGTCCCTGGTCTCGTCCAGGGTTCTTCAGAGACTGCCGTGCAAGCTACTTTAGTCACTGTCGGGACGGATGAACGATTGCTTGGCACGGATCAACACCACCGGCTCCTTGTCAAACCTGACGCATTCCACATCACCGTTCTGTTTCAACCCATGCTCGCGTTCATCGATCGCGTGATGGAGATTCTGCCTTCTGGTTTCGAGGCCGCAAGAGCATCGAGTGCTGTTTTAGACGAATTTGTCCTGAAGGTCTATCTGCCGCAATTGGAGGAGAAGGTTTCTCTACTGTTTCATCAAGCCGTGGCTGGTAAGACGCCACACTTAAACATGATACCGTTTTGGCTTAGACTGCGAAAGGGCCCGAGGCATTCGTGCCTGATACATCCTCTACTTGGCTTTCGGCGGAGCCTTTGGTGAACGTGAGTGTGGGATCCTACTTTGTGTTGTTAATACCTAAAGTCCCGTAGGCAAGCACGACGCTAATGGCACTCATCAACTCGTTGTGTGTAATGCTTAGGACAACACCATTCCACAGGGAGAATTATGCTCGATTAATCCTCACCGTCATCATTCAATTCTACCAACGCTGTAGCGATCGTTTTCAAACCCTGATAGCGTCTCATCCGAGTGTTGATCATGACACTGGTGTTGCAATTGCCGCACAATGGGCACAAAATCCGGAGGTAATTGCTTGTTTAAGCGACTTGCATCACGCTTCGGTACGTATGGTTGGTGGTGGACAGTTACATCAGCTAAATCTTCTCAGGAAACAAATCTGGACAAGACCATATTATTCCGTCAAGAGCGCGATGCCGAGTCTCAGTTCATGGGCGACAGGTCAATCGGAAAAGGGGAACTAATAAGTCCCCTGAGAAACGTCGCTGCGCTCTGCAACCTGTATCGAAGCGTGGTGCGCCTATACATTCACCACATCCATGTAGTGATTCACGACATTTTTTCAAGTCGTGGTTCACGGTTGGGCTCAACCAGCTGAAGGCCGTTCCCGAAGACAACTATTTACCAACTTCTGCTGTAAAAGTGGAGCCCGCCAGTGCCATCACCCCTTTCACACCGTCTCTGCCTTCGCTTGTGCCCCTTGGCCCTGATGAGCAGTTACAACTTCCACTTTCGAAAGAAATGGCACTGTACGTTATGCTACATTCATAACTGACTCATGCAATACTTACCAATATCACAGACGGTTCCATGCCCTGCTCAAGACCTACGATCAGCTCTCAGAGATCATCCTGCATACTGTCAGGATAGATGTCCGCTGTCGTGTAGCACATTACCTTGATCTTGCCATGCGTCATGTGAAGCATGACATCTTCTATTCAACCTGGATGAAGGCCTGACTTCAGCTTATAGGGCAATTACCGTATAGATCAGGAGATCGGAGAGCCGGATCCGCACATAATAGATCTCAATCTGGAACTCGGAGAGTATCACAGCATTGCGTCCACAACCCTGCCTCCCCGGGAACAAAAGTAAGCCTTCTTTATCGCGCACCCACTCCTGAAATATGCATTCGATAGATTCATCTTCGACGGGATTGGTTATCTCATCGACGATCTCCTCATCTACAATGCCCGCTATATTCACTTCGCGAATGCTTTGGGTATGAAGAAGATGAGCCGCAACATGCTCGCTCTTCAGCAATGCGTAAAAACCATCGTGCACGACGCACGCGATGGAGAGTTTCTTCGAGCCAAACAATACTACTCACTATTTTCCCTCAATCCCCGCGTATGTCTGGGCACAATTCCATCCCCTTTTCAATCTAATGCTCGTTTTTTTTTCAGGATGTGCTTGCGTCGATCCGCAAACAACGGTCGTTCACGTTCGAGCAGTACGAGGTGATGCTCAACCTGCAATGCGGTGTTGACCAGAGTCAGAAGGATCGCTCCGGTGCCCAGGCGGAAGACAAAAATTACAGCATGTACATTATTGATCTGCATGGACTAGAGATGGAGGCCCAAAAGGATCCCTGACGATCTCTATGACGCAGTCACGATTACTCTAACGTATACATATTTGACTTGCCATGAAACCAGACAATTACGTCCTTCCGACTGAGGGAAGCCGTCCTTAATACCGGCCTAATTAGGTTGGTGGAACGCTTGTGACCTTCCATTTATTTGAGCCAAAGGTGCTGAGCCACTAGGGTCTATGATGAACTACTGTATCTGCTTTCCACCATTGAAACTAGCACGGATACTGCGATGAAGTGATCAAAGATCAGATTTCCCACGTAAGAACCACGCTAGATCAACAGCATCTACTTCCGAGGAGTGCTCTACCTCATGTTGCACGCGGTGGGACAGGGCATTGGTAGCCAATGACACTTCATATTTGCCCGTTGAATGGCCATTGGACGCTGTTGGTGTTGTCAGATTTCCGGGTACACGTGAATGTGTAAGAATTGGAATGCGGCCAAGAAGTTCCCGGTAGCGCCTGCGAAGGTATCGGTTTGGCGCCGACCCTCCGTCGGTGGGGATCAATGGCGACTTGGAGCGATACACAGAATCGAGTCTGCGAGGAGCAATCGGTTTTTTGGAGACTACACCCGCGAGCATCTTGAGTTCCTCCAATAACCCTGCACCTTGCAGGCCAACGCCCCGTGTCCCAGCGTCGGGGGTAAAACCCACTTCTGAGGGAGTCTTCTGTGTTTCCTGCACAGAAATTTCGATCGGAGGGTATAGCCGTTTCCAGTGGTCGGAAAAATAGCGCCAGCGAATGTTGACTTGTCGACGCTTGCTAAGTGGGCCGAAGAGACGAGCATCTTCGGATGTCGGGTCTGCTCTCGATGGCAACGTCGGCGGCTCGCGAAGATGAGATGGCTGCAAAGTCTTCCCTGACGAATGGCTGTAGGGAGACAGAAGCAATGCAGCGAGCTCCGGAGAGTACACCGGTGGACGCGAACGCTCGACCGCTGAGATGATTCGGGCAGGTGCTGGTATAGTTGGGTCAGAGAGTAGGGGCTACAAAAGAGCCTGTTGAAGCGGTTCACGCAGACACGAGACGGCAAGACTTACGGTCATGATGCCCCATTTGAGTGGCCCTTTACGGCCATATGCCAAGTCTAACACATGATCGAAGGCATGTTTATGTCCGTCGTTTGCAAGTTTCAAAGTTGAGAGCTCCTACGTCAACCCCCGAGGGAGGAAGGATCAGCAAAAGGGATTGCAAAAATCACTCGCATAACCTTTCTGAGACGTTTGAGAGTTCCTAATCGTTGTTGGTCTTTGCGACCTGCATCCAGTGCAGATCTGATGCTGGTGGATAGTCGGAGGTAGAAGAATTGTCTATAATATGTGACAGGTTCAAATCTGAAAAGTATGTGCAACACGTGGAGGACGATACCGAAGGTACTCATGAGGTAGAAGTCTGGCCTGCCTCCTCAGAGACCGATAGAGTGCAAAGGCACTCGACTTTGTGGTGGGAACTGCTTGTCTCATGTGACGGCAACGGGCAGAACCGGACTGACCGGCTGGGCCATCCGCTTGTGACTATGGAACAAGCTGCTGTGTACAGTAGATGTAAATGAATGTCGGAAACTACTAGTCGTAACCCTTTCCACTTCTCTGTTTCACTCGTTTCGCCTTTTTGTGGCCCTTTTTCCCTGGTGGCCCCATATTAGCCATCAACGCAACAGTTTGAACGTCGTTCGCGGAGAGAGGTGTTCCATCGTTCGCGACCAAATGGTGGTGAGGGTACAGAATTGGGCGCGAGACACTCTGTATCCTTTGCCCCATATTGGTGAAGGGACGCGTGGAAAGGCCCGCGTTTTCATCGAAGAATTGATTGTCCAAGATACGAGATTTGTGGCTCCGTCCCTGTGTTGTCGAAGGTTCGGAAGTGTCACCAAGGGGATCGCCAACAAGAGTATAGGTATCAGCGTTTTTACCCACTCGAGTGGTAGGTGCACGCTTCTTTCCCATGACGCGTCTAAGCATCAAGTCCCGAGTTTCTCGATTGAATTCATCCGCGGGAGAAGTGGGGGGCGGATGGCAAAATAATAGTTTTGCGTTCACATAATCCTTCAGAATGTATCGAGCCGCGCGAGCCTCATCAGGGTTGCCTTGACCTGAGCGCGTGAATCCACGAGCCACTAGTCACAGTCAATACGCCTTCGGAATACACTTGAGCGATGACCAACCGGCATAGGTAATGAGCAGGTCCCCTGCACTTATTGAGATATCGCTGCTGTCTCCAGAGTCGGAGGTCTTAATGTTTAGACCGTACGTCCCTTCGAGTGCTTCTTTGGGGATCCGTTTGGCCACAAGGGTGACTGGGCCGGTATATTCACGAAGCTGATCGATAGATAAGACACCGTCGCAGACAAGATCTGCCTTAGTTGTTGCAAATTGCGGGAATACCAGCCCCGGGCAGTCGCAAAGAACAATCTGATCTGACAGATTGATCGTTTGAAAATGTTTCGTTTTGCCCGGAGTGGATGACACCGACACCTTCTTCTCCCCAAGCAGTGAGTTGATCGTACTGGACTTCCCGACATTTGGGTAGCCCACGAGACCAACGACGAGTTTTTCAGGGTGCTTTCCGGAGGCATCGACGAACTCTACGCGGTCAAAGCTTGTAAGAAGTAGCTGATGACGATGTCCGACCTCACCTGACAATTCTGGAGCTGAGGCAACGAAAAGGCTCTCCAATTCGGGTACTGACAGTACTTTGGCGCGAGGATCTTCGTCAACGGCGTCGTCTTCGCAAAGGCTGGAGTCCTCCTCTTGATCCGAACTTGCGGACAGAATAGAACCACTTGTTTCACTCGAGATTGTAGAACTCGCATCTTCGTCGCCCATGCTGTTCTCCGCATGTGCACTCGCGTCCTTTTCTAAGGGTTTACTCTCCTCGGAAGCTGGGTCTGGTGTCGTTGTTTGTTCTTCAATAGCGGATGCTGCCCGCAGTGCTTCCTGTCGGGCAGTGGCATTTGCTGCTGAGTAGAAGGCATAGAGGATACCTTGCGACTCAAAGTAGTCTGCCCAGGTGCGTCTAGTAAACACGTGAGTGTGCGCTGTACAACTATTGCATCCTTGTTCGCGCACCTTTGCTTCGGCGTGAGGAGGTCAGCCTTGTTGATTAGTAATAAGCTTCTTCGTTTCCCCCTCCCTGTCCCTTGCTCCCCTTCCGCACCTTCTACGTCCTTGACATAAGCTTCGAGGTCTTCGCACCGAAATTTCAGAGGATTACGAGCGTCCACGATTTGTACGACCAAATGCGAGCGCTCAATAACCCGCCATAGCTGCCTCCACACTTCAAGGTTGCGTTCAAAAGGTGTTAGCAAGAGCTTGTCCTTGTCTTGCAGCCTGAAAACCCACGCGAAGACGAATGATCCATGAAACAAGTATGGCGGGAAATTTATAATGCGTACTCTGCCAAATCTCTTCGCCACTGAAGGAAAGCATCCTTTTCCTGACGCTCCAGCTGCGCCTGACTTATAGATCTGGTCCATGGGGGTCTTCTTGGAACCCGCAACCGTTGCTTATTCTCGCCATGCTTCTTCAGCGTGGATAGTTCCTCTTGCTCTGAAAGTAAGAACGGATTCTGGGATGTGCTCACAGAAGCCTTGATTATCTTGAGGTTCCGACGCTCTGACCAAAAATAAGCTTGGAAGACATGAGGAATAGCGAGTAGCATAGTACCTGCTGTGAATTCTGTGCCAGCCAATTGAGCTGTATTCAAAAATTCGTCTAAGTCCTTTTCCTGGGTAACAGACTGCAGACGAGATGCTGAATCAACGTCTGTTGTGTACTAACATTTTAAGTGAGAATGCTGTAATGGACATAGATTTGCTACACACCATCCCTGATTCATTCATCTGACGAGCATCTCGGGCTCTGCGATTTATGATCGCCCTCCCTAACCCACTAGTGTTCGAGCCCTTCGCCTTCGGAGCCTATGAATATGCAGAAGTAAAAAGAATGAGAAAGCGTAGATGACTAGCGTACCATAACCGTCAGAAAGAGTCACTTGTATCGTTGCAGATTGCAGACTCAGATCAAATCCAGGTAATCTAACCGGGCCGAGTAGCGGGCCGAGTGTAACAAAAAATCACGTGATCGTCGCTGGGATCTCCGCGACGTGACTCGTCGAGCTGAGGCTACCACACAGGTCCACACTTTACAATGAGTCAAAATATATGCGCCAAATTCATTTCCCTAGACAAAGTGGACGGTAAGAAAGAAGGTGAGGGAGTAACCAACTCTATTATAGAGTATGGCGATTACTTTTTTCTAGTCCTCCTTCTCGAAATCAATAAGCCTGTCACTATCGGACGGAACCCGAACCTCTGGTAAAAACACGTTGTCTACTTATAAGGGCACTCTTGATACTACCTCAGCACCTATGTGATCTCGGATAGCTACATCTCCAATGTCCATTGCAAGCTGTATGCGTAAGTTTCGGCACATTGTGCGGTCGCTCCGTGAAATTAACTTCTACAGTGTCCACACTAGCACAGGTGGCATCACGGTCTCGTGTCAGGTACTTCTAAGCGACTTTCCCGTCTAGTTCGTGAACATCTCTGCAGGATCTCTCTACCAACGGATTTACTTTGAACGGGCATGAGGTGCGGCGCTCGTCTGTGCTGCTGATGCATGGCGACGTGATTGAGCTTCCCGCTTCGCGAAGTGAGCATTTTATTGACACACGGTACGCCTAACTCAATTCGAACTTTCAGGATTTCGGTGCCATCATCTGCGTGCACAGTGCAGAGAGAGGACATCCATTTTCGATCCAACTCCCCCGACGCAGCCCACGCAGAAAGTTGAGTGACCTCTGTCTTTCATGTTGTGCCATAACAACATGCCCAACAAACGCCAGAAAATAGGCAATTTCCTTGTGACTTCGCATAGTCTCGGAAGCGGGAGCTTTGCGACTGTTCATCTGGCCATGGACTGCCATAAGCGTCGGCAGGTCGCTTGTAAAATCATCAAGGCCAAGAGTGGGAAGGAGGTTTCAAGTCTCATGAAAGAAGTAGATATCCTCACCGCTGTTCAGCACGTATGTGTCTCAAAAAATTATTATCGTCATATTGACACACCTCTGAAACAGCCTAATATCAATCGAATCATTGCCGTGGAAGAACACCACCGCTTTCTGTTCGGTCAATTTTATCTTTTCGCCGTTTTACCTTATCAAGGACCATGTGATTAGGCATATCTTTCTCCAGCTGTGCACTGGCGGTGACTTGTTCACCTACATCATAAGTCACGAAGAAAGTGAAGGTCGACTGTGCGAAGGCGAAGCAAAATATATCATGTATCAACTCTTAAAAGCACTGGATTACCTTCACAGAAAGGACATCTCTCACAGGGGTGCGTCGTGCCCCTTATACGTGAAGGCCGCTAACCCTACTGCACTTCGGGCAAACAAAGATATCAAGGTCTTATCGGTTGCTAGCTAGGGAATATCATCATGCTCACTGCTTTTTAGCCTGAGAATATCTTGCTACGTGCTCCGGGGCCTTATCCTCATGTCCAGCTAGCAGATTTTGGGCTCGCCCGCCCTCGGGCAGCGAAGTCAACACTGAACGTTTGCGGAACAGTATCTTATTTACCTCCAGAGGGGATCCTGGCCCTTGACGGCAAAGATCTAAAGTATGTTGGCATGCCAGCAGACTGCTGGAGTGTTGGGATCGTGCTTTACATCATGCTATCGTGAGCTGGCTTTGTCCGAAAAGTACGATTGATCTTCCCGTCGCTGCAGGGGCTGTCATCCGTTCGATCGGCACCGAGCCCCCACCGGAAATGAGGGTAACTTCGATAGTGTATCGCAAACTTCAGTATCCAGTGAGCTCGAAACGAAGCAGAGGATTGTACGCGGAGAGGTCGACTTCCCGGAGAGCACCTGGGATTCTTTACCTGCTGGTGCGTCTTTTACCTCCGTGGTGGGGCTGCATTCGCGCGGCCCACATGACATTGATGAGCTTGTAGCACGGTCGCTCGTAAATGGTTTATTAAGGTACAACCACGAGTCTCGGTCTACTGTTGCCATGGCTCTAGAAACTCCATGGATTTACTGCGACCTCGAGGATCTGGAGAAAGCTTTTCAAGAACGTGTCTCCTTGACTTGAGCTCTGTCGTACTTGAGCTCCTCAGCGTCTACGTTGTTCTCGAACTTTGGCTACTTCATGTAGTTTCGATTCCTTGTGCTATCATGATATTCCTAACGAGTACAAAACTCTTTAATCATAAAACTCGGTTTAGTTGTCAATATCAGGTATCTTCACGCTTTCAAAAAGTTGGCATGAACTAGATCTAAGCGCTGGTATCAGTGACAAGTGGGGATTAGTGACTCCTTACAATGTATATGATCCTCCGCGAAAGTGGAGACCTAGTCCGGTGGTGATCTGAGCTGGACTACATCGCTGAAGACCTATATTCGATGTGCTTACGAAAAAGTAGCTGTGGTCGTAACCCTCTTGCTCTCTAACGCGAACTTGCATCTCGTCGTAGCCTGCCTGACGTGCGGCACTGAGGAAGTTTTCCGGAAGAAGTTGGCCAGCTTTGTAGAATTCATCACTTGTTCCCTGTATTTGTGTGTCAGTCACCCACCAGGCAAGAGCGAATGTGGCGAACATAGTCAACAAGAATATGAACGGGGTCAGTGTGCCTGGAAATCAGTTCTGTTGCATCGTATTGCTCTTTTGCTTCCTCAATACCACTTTGAAGATATCCGACAAAGGCTTTCTGTCCCACCGGCGCCTTGACGGGGTTTGAGATAGGCGCGAAGGCAGACGCAGAACGGTACTGTCTTGTCTTGGATGCAAGGTATGTACAAAGCGCTCCATGGCCACCCATACTGTGACCAAAGATGGACATGCGTGTGAGATCCTGCGCGCCCGCTGATTCAGCACAAATGGGTAAGGAATGTCGGCGCTCACGATGGGCAGAGCGGCAGTTTCCAAAATTTGGGGAATCTCGAGTTGAATATGCGTGAGCATGTTGTAGTGGCGAGCGTACTTCGGATTCGTGGCGTTCAAATAGAAGCCAGCCGCTGTGAAGAAAGTGCGTTCATCCCAAACTTTGCCATGCGGGAGTGCGCCGTACCTGTGCCGAAATCCCAATCGTCATCCTCACCTTCGATTCCCGCACCACGGGGTGAGGTATCGGTGAAAAGGATCGCGATGCCCTCTTTGGAAGCAGGACCAAGAAAACTCCCTTTCTGTGTGCTGAGTGGTAGAAAATGTGTAGCATCATTATGGTTAGCGGACAAGATAACGGACAAGATAAGCATACCCATTATCTTCTGTGCAGGTCAACCCGGCCAGGTAGAACAGGACAGGAACCTTTGCATTTGCAGCCTTCGCAGGTAGAAACAGGTTAAAGCTTGCATCCAACCCACCGAGGGCTGCAGACTACAACAAACACATTAATCGATCAGTCAAGTTTGGTAATCGCCTGGCTATATAGAAGAGATGACCAAGTCAACTTACTTTGAATTTGTACTTGACGAGGTCACCCCCAAAAGCCTTGCTTGACGATACTTTCTCGAGCATGGCTATTACCGTGATGGTCAACCCGGTATGGTCAAACCCAATAGCACTGCCCATAGATAAGATGATGACGTCATACGTTTTACCCGGCGCAGGATAAGTATTATCATTAAAGTGAGAATAGGTGATTACAGTACTGTACTGTATCCCGTCTCGGGCTCTTGCTCATCACGCGGTGCATACCCCACACGTACTACCCCACACATACCACATCAATGATGTGGTATGTGTGGGGTAGGGGATCTATCTTTATTGCAGATTCAGTGGATCTCCACTGGCACCATCACCGGCATCACCTCGCATCCCGCCGCCCTCTAAGTACTTCTGTGGCGTTGTCTCTCGGGCGTCTAAGTCTCGGAGAGACTCAGATGAGGGAGGGCCGTCCCGTGCCAGCCCCACTGGCAGCTCCCATGTGTAGGAAAAAACCAAGATACAGCCCACATACAGTACTGACTATACATACGTGTGTCGTAGTGCTGGCATAGTGCTGGCACTGTCCGTGGATAAGATGATGACGTCCCCGATTGCGCTGTCTTCGTTCGCTCGCAGCGGAGTCTGACTTTTAAATAAAAGAGGTCTTCCCGCACGGACCTGGGCTCTCGCACACCCTCAGTCTCGTCATCTTATTCTTATCGCCAACCTTCGACTATGAGCCAGCATACTCCAGCCAGTATGTTTACATGTTACTAGTACTAGACCTGAAGCCTCACGATGTACAGTGAGAGTGGGTGGAAGGCGGTTATCCTTTCCTACTCGCCTTCGAGCAAGCAATCAAGCGTCAGTTTCCTGTGACATACTGATGAGTCCCACGAGACTGACGTTTACGTGGTCTACTCTTCTGAGCCAGTGACGGAGCAGTCACCGCCTCGCCCGGAGAGCCCGGAGATTACCCTCGCCCTACAGCTCCGGGGACTGAGCCGAACGCCGAACATGCACGCAATGACGAGGAACCGCCTCCGAAGGAGCGCCGAAAGAGCCACGGGGCACATGAAAACGAACGACGGCTGCGTGAGAACCCGCAGCGCAAAGCAGAGGAGAATTGGCAGCGCAGAGAGCAGAGCGGTGCACCCAGGATCAACATCTCCCAACCAGGAGGCAAGGTCGCTATTTAAAGCCGAATCGGAGCCCGACACTGATGTATACTGATGAGAGGGGGTGAGGAGATTAAAATCAATGGAACAGAAGTCTATGTCTCGTATGTACTTTACGCGCAGGAGAATTGGAGGGATCTTTCCGTCAATAGTGTTTGAAACCACAAAGTAATGACGGTCACGGTGAGACAGACCCAATAGTGCTTGCAGACCTGGTCTTGGGATGTGGCGACATCGGCGACCGCTTATCTCTGATTCAACGAGTTTGATAGCTTGGGGAACGCAGTGGGTTCATGCTAGGACCCATACAATCGGCCTTGACAATGTGTTGTCGAGCCTTCGCAAGTCAACCTGATGTCCACATCCGGACTCATATAGGGTTACCTCGCATGCTGTCTGCTCTGAAATATATGGCATTGATCGTAGACAATCATACGTGCGTTGTAATGTAATAACTAAACGGAAAGCCCTTCTTCTGCGATTGCCTTAGCTCTTTTACCACGGACCTTCTTCGGCGGTGCAGGTTTTGGTTCCTTTCGTGCTGCGATGAGCGCGGAGACCCTGGCAAGAGCGGCCTGTCATGTCGTAAATTAGAAAAAACCACTGACAGAACACATAAGGGATGTAAACGAAAAGAATATCATCGCCAATTCGTCGGACGCTCGCGTCCTACATCGAGCGAAATCCGATAGCGTATGGCGAGTGACACAGAGGAGTTTGATCGGCTCCATCTGGGTAGGGGTTTATCTTGCAAACATGTCCACGCCCATCCTTCATGACACCTGACGGCGTCTCCAGTGGGTTCTAACGAGAGTGCGATATTCGAAGAGAAGAGAGAATCGGAGGTGAAAGAGGTGAAGCGTAAATGCTTACGGCACGGAGGTCAGGACGGTAGTGCCGTTTGGTCGCTTGTGCGGCGATGCCGAGGGCACGACGAGGGCCCGTCCGGCTGCCGATGGTAGTGGTGGCATATGCAGTGCGGACTGCCCGCGGTGATGCCTTCCCTTTGCGATGTGTAATGGCAATGCCATTCGAGGATGGTCTCACATCAACGAACTGAGACGAAGCTCAATGTTATGAAACCGACACGGCGGAATAGTATACTAACCTTTTCATTAGCAAGACCAGAGAACTTCTGTGAGTGAATGTTGACTAGATTCCCCTGAAGGCCTATGAGTCGATATATGTGTGGTATCAAGCTGGATGGGATGAACTGACTGCTTCCTTAGAAAAAATGGGACCCTCCTGAAGCCGCTTGACGAGAAAAGAATTATGATGCTGTTCAGGGTGTCAAATAGAGAATCTGATCAGAGGTAGCGTCACGGACACGGAGTAGGAGCCATTGGAGGTCAGTCGACATTTTGGTTGTTGCTGAAGAGCGAATTGTGGCTGGCTTGTAACTATACAGCCCCCGGATGATGCCGATACCGGACCGAAGATCCGCTTCGGGGGAGCTATATTTGGTAGGCGCGGTGGGGGTACCACATATTAGGAATGCGCATATAGTCCTCTGCCACAATGGCTTTCCCTTTCCCCTCTGCAGATCCGGATTCTTCTTTCGCTGTATCGTCCATTTCCCCTCAGACCCTTGCTACTCATCTTCCCTTTCGTCGCATATCGCTTCCTGCCACTCCTAACGTCAACTTGAACAGGCAGTCTGTTGCTAGTCTCGCCTCATTCGAGTCCCTTTCGGAGTATGGGGCATCTCGGAGCTCGATTGCCTCTCCCACTAAGAAGTCACAGTCTAGACGAACCACCTTAGAAGCCCGTCGAAAAGGCGTTCGCAGACGCGGCTATCGGGTCCCTGATGAAGGGGCTGAAGCAAAGCGTCGAAAGGTTATCGAGGAGTTTTACGAAACCGAACGAACTTACGTCCAAGGTCTCGATCTTGTTTATGAAGTGAGTTCTACTCGTGAGCTTTGCTTCGTTGACCATTTACCACAGAACAGTTATTTCTTACGCCTATCATTGCTGCATTGGATACCCCGCAATCTCTGCTCGACCGCGCAAGTCTCACTTCCGTCTTTTCAAATTTCATTGACATTTGGAACCTTCATCGTGCACTATTTTCTTCACTTAATGAACACCTTCATCCCACCATAACTCCCCAGGCGCCCGCACGATCACACTCAACTTCTCCACCACATCTGTCTCCTGTTCTTCTTTCTCATTTTCCATATTTGTCATTGTACACACCGTTTGTTACCTCGTTTAGCACATCCTTGATGACCTTGACGACTCTTCTCAACACCAATTCCGCCTTCTCTGCATTTGTCGCCAGACAAGAAGCCGATCTTCGCTGCGGAAAACTCAAACTGCGGGACTGGCTTCTCACTATTGTTCAGCGTTGTCCGAGGTATCTACTTCTTCTCAAGGATCTCATAAACTGTACCGATGCTGAAGACCCCGAATACTCTTCTCTCATGGCCGTCCATGCGCTTGTTTCCAAGAGTACGTGGCCCTTCGAGCCCTCGTTTCGTCAGATTAGCTAATGACATTCTCAGTTACGACTTCCCTGAACGCGTCTCTTCACACTCATGCCCAAACCCTCACTCTTCTGGCTCTTCAGCGCAACACACCTAACCTCCCATTCCAACTCGTCGCCCCAGGTCGCACATTTCTCAAACGTGGTTCGCTTTTCCAATTCGAACGCGGTTCTCTCCCGAAAGAGCGCGACTTCCTCTTGTTCTCGGACTGTCTTCTCTGGATTGCTAATCTCGATAAGGGAGATGGCGAGCCTGCTGAACACTGGGACTGGAAAGGAGTCAAGGCTCGGCCACTGCCACGTCCGATGATGATGCGCTCACGCAGCCGCAGCGAAGCTGAACTGTCTGCGTTGCGCGGCCGTGCAGTACCTGCCCGTGCTGGAACAGAGTCCTTACCCGCTTCGCAGCCTGTATCGCCTACCCGCCCCACTCCGAGCGGTCTGTCTGGCCGCAGTGTCGTTAGCCCGACTAGAATGAAGACACGCCAGGCGAGTAGTGGGAATGGCGAAGAGAGGTGGTGGTTCAAGGGCAAAGCGGAACTTGTGGACTTAGAGGTTGTTGTCACTCCATCAGATATCGGGGAAGAGTCCAGATTTGAGGTGTTGAGTCCAGAAGGATCGTTCGCGGTTTATGCAAGTAAGCCGTGCTTGAAACGTCGCTCTATGTGATTCCTAATCAATTTTCAGCTAGCGACGAAGAGCGTGATGAGTGGAGTACAGCTATCCGTAACGCCAAAGCTGCCCTGCTTGCATCATTGAACGTGTTTCACCCAAATTCAACACTCTCATCATCAGCCTCCACAAACCACTTAAGGAGAACATTACAGGCTTTGCCACACCTTCCCGAAGACGCGGAAAACCGGCCGAGGCGTGGCAGGGTGGAGCATTTTGTACCTGCGGTTTGGATTCCGGATGGGAAGACGGAAAGTTGTATGCGTTGCGGCCGATCGTTTAATTGGCGTCGAAGGCGCCACCACTGCAGACTGTGTGGACGGTGTGTTTGTGCAAGCTGTTCCGGATGTGTGAGTTGGTCCCACTGAGGCGCTACTAATCTGACCAAGTTGCTTTTTCCAGACGTTTTACATTGTCGATTCAGACACCAAAGAACCAGGAAAACCGTCGCGTGCCTGTGATGCCTGCTATGAGACGGTGTTTCCGGTGTTCACGCCCTCCGCCTCTCCTAGCATACCGCCATCCTCAACGCCGACTTTCACTTTGTCAAATTTTCCCTCCTGGCAGTCCACCCCAGCTCTTGCACTTTCACACCCACCTTCACTACTCATGGCAATCGATCCAAAACGTCCTCTTACGCGCATCGACAACTCCATGGACGATAACGTGCGCCTTAGCCTATCCATCGAGGAAGGAGACGAACAGGGGGACTCTGTGCATCCGGTGATCCGCCTAAGGCCTGCTTCGCGTCCGCCTTCATTTCTCCACGTTCTCGAGAATTTCCAAGAAGAGACCATGCAGGTGACGCCTAGTCCAAGTACTTCCCACTTTTCTGCGCAGACGGATGAGTCCATCGACGGCCCGCCTTCATCCTTGCATCCAAGTATATTTCTCTCAAATGATTCAGGCGCGCCGTCTCTACCCTCCCTTGCGCCCACGTCTACGTCCCCCCCAACGTCTTTGTCAACACGTATTGAGGATACTGTTCGTCGGCAGAAGCGCTTCTCTCTGCCTGTTGTAGGGTTGCAAACGACCCCCGTCACCGCGCGAGCAAACACGAAGGGGGAGGGCCTTGCAAAACGGTTTTCCCTCGTGCTCGGTGGTGGGCGTACAGTAAGAGGATCCAAGTCTCCACCACACGAACGGGAGCAAGGTTTGGATGACGAGACTGAAGGGAATGCCATCAAGCAGAGTCGGAGCACCGGGCATGGTGCCGCTGCCGCCAGATTAGCGGACTTGCTCGGGAGGCGGAAGATGTAGATTCCAGCTGGGCACGGCCCACAGAGTAACATTACGCGTGATTTTAGCAAAGTCTGTAGTTTGATTCAATGGGACGATATGTAAGGTATCGAGTTGGCTTTTGAGCTGAAGCCATGCACATGAGATAACGCGACGAACTTACGCGACGCGTATCGTTAGTACGCATTACGCATCGCTCTACTTATCCGTGCTGTGGTTTCGATCACACTCAACTTGCCTTCAACTCTCGCTTTCAATGCCTCAGCCCGAAGATGTCATCAGCATCCGTAGCTCTGATTCAGAGGAGGGCTCAAGGTCCAGTGGTGGTGTTGTACTCGCCAGTGCACCATCCTTGACCCCATCAACCATTCAGCCTGGCACTTGGCAGGCTGGGCCACTTGGTGTCATCAAGGTTGACTCAGATGAGTCTGAAGATGAATTGTTTAGCAGGGCGGTGCGATGACAGTTTTCTTGCAGCTTTTCTTGAAGGGACTAATTGATGTTTTGGATTTACAGCGAAAACGGGCTAGGACATCGTTTGCAGCAGGTGGCAGCCCCCTTGTTGGCTCCTCGTCGGATGATTCGGAATGCAACTATGATGTTCTCCATCATGGTTTGGATCCTAGTGGCATGAATAATGTGAGTTGTTGTGCCACTTTCCAGCCTGGCATAGCTGAGATATTTATACAGTGGAAAGCTACTGTCGGGTCCGGTTCGTCTCATGTCCTCCCGCAGAAAGACATCACTGTCCAACGGCCAAGTATCCGTGCAAGTCAAACATCAAAGTTAGCTCGTGGAAAAGCGGTGGAACCGGAAACTATCCCGCCCCCACCATCGTTAGCAAGACGAAAAGATTTTATATGGGTCACAGAAAGTAACATCATCTCAGCTTTGTTTTATCTCACATTTTGTCGTAGGCTGCTGCTCTGCTACGCCAGAAGCCCACCCCTACAAAGCTGATGAAGAGGAAACAAAACCACTTTGGACACCAGCCATCTGTGGTCTTTGGGCTGACACCGGTTTCAGCTTCATTTGCGAAGGCAGGAGGAGGCGAGTTCGCGGTTAAGGTTGCCGTGGCTTCTTGACTTCAACTTCCTCTTTGACCAGCTATCAACAAAGTCATTCAGCAGCCTGGGTATATTGCCATCTCTAGTGCTGCATCGGGAGGCCAGCCAGACATCCAAGGTGCCGCAGGTATGACTGATTGTATTGCTCATAGTTTGCTTTTGACCTTTTCATGTACAGAACAACCCGTGGATCTCTACAATCATGAAGGGACTTTACAATTCTGGCAAGAAAGTAAAGCACAAAACAGTATGTATCTAAACTGACATTTATTTTGATGATTGACACTGCGCACCAGGCACCATCCTACATGGCCACTGCCTTTTCGAAGAGCAATCTGAGACGTCAACATGTCAAAAGTGCTACACCGTGAACAGTATCAGCTTTGACCCTAATCAGTACGCATGTACTTTTAATACATCAAAATTTTACTCACATTTCTACGCTCTCGCTAGGAGCCGAATCATGGCCTCTGCTGGCAATAATGGCTCTGTTCAACTGTGGCTAGATGGCAAAAAGTTGGTCAATGGTCGTTGTGAGTGATTTATTTATTTGATTTCTGTACCATGTGTACTTTTACTTCCCTATAGTTGAGTACCCCAGGGCTCCATATGATGTCGTGTATCGGAAAAAGGACTCCCTATTGGCTGTGACCTGTATGAATGGGTATGTCTTAAGTTGATCGAGTGCTGCACAATCTTACACACTTCTCTTCTCTAGATCTGTCTATGTCCACAGCACTCATTCTGGCTTGCCATTTGGAGACCCTATTGATTTGCGTGTCACACCACCAGATGTCCAGCAATCCGTGGGTTCTGTTGTCTGGGGTCATAATGCCTCCATGGACATGCTTTTTGCTTCTTCTGAGGCACAAAGGGCTGATGACTATAGCGGCTTCCATGTGGCCTTTGATCCTGACCAAAGGCGGCGTCTCTTTGACTTCAGTGTCAAAGGGAGTGGGGATGCCATGGCATTGGACTCAGAAGGTAAGTACAATTCAGAGTTGCGGAGCTGAGTATGAGTGATATATCATTGCAGGTGCCCAGCTTGCACTTTGTACAGCAGGCCCAGACAGTGGTGTCCACGCTGTGAAGATTTATGATGTCCGCAGGAGGGATGGGCGGAATCCTATCCAGGACATTCAACTCAACTCCTTCAAATCCAAGTCTGGTGAGGTGACAACCACCAGCTTCAGTCCTGATGGTGTCATGCTTGCAGTCGCTCGCAGTGACGACGAGCTTCATTTATACGACTCGCGGTTCATGGGGCGTAGTGGTGAACCAATGGCCCACTACCTACACTGGGAGGATGACTGCTGTGTCGGAGAGAAGTGGGGGATTGTGGACGCTGTCTGGGTAGATGGGTGGTGTGGGAGGGGTTTTGGTATTGTCACTGGTGGGTCAGATGGTGAGGTCTCTCTCTACTCCACCTTTGCAACTCGGCTTATTTCATTTTATGCAAGGTTGCGTGCGTTTCTGGGACACACGCAGGTCGGGTGAGGATTCGCAGAACGGCGAGGTACTTGTGCGGCCAAATGTTGATATTGGCCATTTCTCCGTTGGCGACCCCCGTGACGGAGAGAAGCCGCTTGTTGTGTGAGTGGACTTCCCCTCTCTCAAGTCTGCGTTAAATCCTTGATGTGCTGAGCCCACTGGCATAGTGGTGACAACGACGGGTGTGTCTACGTCTATGACTATGCAAGTGCATGCAAATCCACTTTTAGAGAGTATCCATCACCGTCGAAATAAAGTATTATGAAAGGCGTCCTTGTAGGAGTACTTATACAATGCGATTTAATTACTAATTAGGTTAGAGACAAATGTTCTCGAGGCTGAGACAAGCGAGAAAGAAAAAAGATTAATTAACGTCCGTACGGTACGGGACAAGGCATCGGGGGAGTGGCCCTTTCTCCGTGGGAGTTTTGAGGATACAATACAGGATAGTACGGCGCGGGAGAAGTATGAGACTGGAGACTGGAAATATGGGGTTGCCCAAGTTGATCCGAAACCGAAGCAGGGTGTTGAGATTGCTGGGGAAGCGAGTAATGTTGGCCATTCGAGGCGAGTCCGTGCAGCGCCCGCGCCTGAACAATCATGTCGACGATTGGGTGCTGTGTCAAGTTCCGCATGCGGGGCGGGGGAAGATAAGGCACTTTTGTTCGTGGCCGCCGCGGCTTGCCCCGACGTCGAGACCGCCGTGACCGTGTCGTAGACTCTTGCTCATTCGAGTCGTCCGCTGCGTCGAGCCCGCTGTCCGTCTCGCAGGAGTCTGCCGGTGCGCCGTCCCGGTCGTGTATCGAACCATCCGAGTCGTCAACGCCGGACCCTTCGCCCTCATCTTGGACTGCGGCGCACCTGGTGGCCGTCGGGACGTCCGATTCATCGCCGTCGTCACCGAGTCCTTGGCTCGCCGTTTTTCTCCGCTGAGCCGAGCTGCTGACTCGAGACGCTGCTACTGTCGAATCTGCTCTAGCCGCAGCGGCCCAGTTCGGTGCGTCGGCAGAATGAACAGCCTGGCACCCCTGGGGTGCGTGGATCGAGGCGGCCAGGCCGCGTGGAGAGTCGGAACCAACTATCACTTGAGTTGTTGGAGGTACTGGAAGCTCTGCGGGCTCTTTGTGCGTTTGAATGGCTTCTTCTTCAGGTGCAGGCGTGGATGGTTCAAGTTCATTGGCTTGTGATGTACTCGTTTCCGCAGCCGCAGAGTACTGTGAACAGGGTTTGGGGGCGCTATGAGTGGGCCCTTGAATCTCGTCAGCCGCAGCGACGAGCTCAGGGGAGTGGGATCTAGTTGGAGAGTCAATTGGGAGTGGGCTTGCTTGCTTTGTTGCATGCATCGAGTCCAAAGTACCGACACACTCCTGCGTTTGCGTCTGTGAAAGGTCATAATTGTGTGGTGCGTGGATCGAAGCCTTCAATCCGACAAAGACCGGCGGCTGCGGTGGTCCAGCAAACGAAGCCACTTCTTCACTCATCGATGAAGTGCTTGGCGTGAAGACAGGCAGGTCTGCCCTGAGTGGCGCGACTTGGTTGATAGCTAATGTATCACGCGTGAGTACGCATTGCTGGCTTTCAAGAGGGCACTCACAAATGCATTTATCGGCGATGTTGCGCAAAGAGTTCACAGGTCCACTGTCGGGAACTGTAAAGGCTGACGGTCACAGTCAGTGCATATCAACCTTGATTTGGCTTGAATGCGTACGAGTGACCTGGACGAGATCTACCATGCTCCTGAGATCATCGGAGGATGCACATTTGATCCTGCGTCTCGTGTTGTATACGATCTTGGCTTCGTCCTTGCACTTGACGCCCACCTGGATATCGTCCGATGCGTACATTGCCGAGCTTTGCAGCGCGACCTCCCTCAACGTGGATGTTGACTCGTGCTCTGCTTTTGATGGGGTACGAAGATGGGGTTCTTGCGAAGAGTAAGGTGAAGAAGTGACGCAGATCTCGGCGGTAGGTGACGGAGTGGGTACACTTGGTTCCCAGTCTACGCCTTTGTAGTCAAAAGTCTCGCCGTCGTCGTCGCCCTCGGGATCATCAGACTGAAACGGCTCGTGCACGTTATTGACACCGCAGGCGCCCTCGCTAGCAGATAGTGGAGTAGGGTCATCTTGAGGTTCACTTTGGCATGATTCCGGCTCTTGCGGAAGCGGAACACTCGAGAGGTCGACACCTGTCTTTACGGCCTCTATGTCCAGGGGATCACATTGCGGTGGCACGAGCTCCGAATACTTGACCGTGGCAACTAAAGTTTCCGGGCTGGATCCCCTAGAATCTGTAGATTGTGCCGTGGGGCCCTGCGTCCAATCATCACATGACGTGCAACAATCCGAGACGGATAATGTTGCTAGACTCGAGTCGTGGTCCGTTTCCTTTTCAGAGTCCTCGGTCAAAACTTCGTAAGAAACGACACCCGGAAACTGGGAAGATTGCTCGAAAAGCACGTTAGAGTGAGGTCCGCGCCCCAGTTCGAGACACGATGGTGCTGTAACCGCGTCAGAAAGTCCATCGTGCTCCAAGGATGCGGTGGTTAAAATAATCGTGTGAATCACAGGCCGAGGTGACGGGCATTCGTAAATTGTGTAATAGCGTGTGGATTCCTCGGAGGGTGCGAGGCGTGCAGACGGCTGCAACCCAACAAAGACAAGGTGAGCTCCGTAGTTGAAGGCTGTTGGCAAAACATGCTCACCATCGGCTGTTCCAATTCTTCTTCTGATCTCGTGTCATCCACTAACAATCTGTATACCTGTGCCTTCGTTAGTAGGAGGACAATGAGTACAGCGAGAGCCGTACCAGACAGTTGACCATTGCCAATACAATGACGGGTAGTATCGCAGCGCCGTTGGTGGTGTAACCAGATGCCTCATGCGCTTGTAAGAGCCGTGTGGTACTGTTAGGTGCCATACCTACGAGGCTTTGGCCGCGGCATACCGACGCAACGTCGAGAGTAGGTTGGGGATCACGTACAGGAAAGTACAGCGTTTCCTTTGCAGGCGGCAGGAATGTGGAGGGCCCGAGCAGGGCAGGATGTGGCGGGGAGGCTGAAAGGCTGACAGTCTTCATAAGATGGACCAGAATAGCGGGTGCGGGTGCAAGGATTGCTACACTGAAGACGAGTAGGAGGAACATAGGAATAGGTAGCATCGTCGTATATTGCAGGGGTTGCAGTGAAGGGACAAAGAGGAGCCCGAGGATGTTTCCATCGCCTCGCCACAGTCGCCACGGTTAAATACCAGGCGAACCAGTCGTATGACGCGGGGTCGTCCAAATGTGAGCTGTTGTGGAAATGCTTGGCTCAGATGTCGCTTTGATGCTGAGAACACAAAAGCGCGGTAGGTCCACTAATACTTCTTGTCTTGGGCGGGGCACTGTTTAAGCTAGCGGAGTTAAAGAACAAGATAAAGATCGGGTTTAGCAGTTACAATCCACGTCCACAAAGTCCAGAATTGGCATTCCGAGGTTGATGCGTTGATTGGTCAATATTAATCAAGAACCAAGCCCTTGACCAAGCCACAACCACGAGGTGATCGTGGACACGCAGACTGTGACACAGTACCACTTACGCATGCTCAGCACGAGGCAAGCTTTTCCGAATTCAAGAGACCGCCCAAAATAGAAAAGAAAGATCCAATGACCTTTTAACTCGGAGACAAATCTCAGGCTGCGTTTGGAAAAACAAAAGACTCAAATTAACAAATACAAATCACGTGGCAACAACTATTACTGGTCCGCGATAATTGGTCCGCGATACCCTTGGCCGCGTTGTCCAGCTCGGACAGCAACGATGATAACAAATATGAAACCAAGCGTCAAGAAAACCCTGCGCACAATTTACGATGAGTTAATTGCATGTTGTGGGGAAAAACTCACCATTCAATCCAAGCAAATGCCTCAAGTGCATTCAACTGGCCGCAATAGACTAAATGATGGCTTCGCGAAAGGGATGTGAGTAAAGGCGAGACATTGGCGTTTGCTACTTACTCGCAATCAAGCCCCCCTCCAAGAGATTGTGTGACGGCCGCTGCCCCTGAGAGCCAGAATACCCACGATATGAACAAGCTGAGGTAGGGGACGGTATTAGCAATATTAGGGGTATGATAACACGGCACGAACAAGACGACATGAGCAGCGACGCTTGAAAGGACCTCCAAACCTCCTAACAATAACAGCACGGGGAAGAAAGGGGAAAGGAAAGTCGTCCAGATGGAGCAGAAAAGGAGGAATCGAACACGATCGCGTAAATTGGTGGATAGGAAGTCGTGGCGGGAATTATAGCGTGCGGTCAACCATGCGGATATCGCCAACTGCAGAAGGGGATTATTATACCGCTGCACTGTCGTGTGAGCACATACCTCGATAATGGCAAAGACAAGTATTGTAAGGAAGAAGACTGGGAAGCAGCGGCGGTCGATTGATTGAGCACGAGGTGAAGATGAATGATAGACCTACTATAATAACCAGGTTTAAGAAACGAACTGTAGGCCATGGTTTAAACGTGGAGAGATGTGTGACTAGATAAAGACAAGAGGGAGAACAGAAAGAAGAGGGTAAGGCCTTAGAGGGGTGGAGTAAGGTGCCGTTCCATCCCGCCGCATGCGTGTACATTATTGACGTCATTCCATTCCATAATTCGATAAATCTGAGATCTAGGAGATCTAGGATACCGACAACGGAACACAGATCTCGTCTCCAGGCATCAGTCGCTCACAGCGTAGTCCCCCATTCACTCCCTTCAACGCCTCCAACCCACACCCGTGTGCTTCAGCAATTCTCCAGCAAGTATCTCCCGCCTCAACAGTTACGCGTGAGCTGCCCTCTGGGCACACTGGGTATTTGACGGGTACAAACCCAGGTGAGACGACGACCCGCCAGACCAGCAGCAGAACGACAATGATAATCAGAAAGAAAGGGAAGATCATTCGATATGGGCTGCCAGTCGAAGATCGTGGGTAAGTTGTGCCGTCCTACAGCGAGAAGGAATATTAGCCACCCATAAACTTCGAGGTTTCAAAGGAACTCACAGCACTTCCCGGTACTGCCACATTGCCACGTACACGTACACTACCATTCTCCACGTCATCTTTGTCGCCATTGTGAGTGGTCGCTCGAGTATCTGAGACTTCAACAACAAAGTCGAGTCTGTCAAGGTTGTCAAAAAGGCTTGAAAGCATACGCGTACCCCGTCTCATCTCTCCAAAATGTGCGCCTTCTTGCCCCTCCCATAGATAACCGTCCTTGTCGCGGAAAATATATCGACTCGAATCAGCGTCGTAGCCAACTCGCTTCATGCCCTCAGGTAGCCGATAATCATCCTGCTCAGACCGACAGTCGCATAAAGCATACAATGAGAGGATACGCATTTCATACCTCGTCATATTGAGACCAGCGACCCATGGATATATGTGAAATTTGGTGTTCTGAGAATGTGAAAATAGTAATGTCACGGTATCAGGCGAACCAGCCACCGCCGCTTATTGCTTGTTTCAGCCAGGTTTATATGTTACGCCTAAGGTTACCGTCGCCTATGTCAGCCCATCACTTCAATTCGTGCTGCCAACTACAGTTGATCACAACTCTACATCTACCTGTAACACAAGAACATTCGTATAATCTCTCAAGAATGAAGCTAGGAAGGGTGGAATTGCAGAAAAATCCGTCAATAGTGTATACGATCATTGGTTCAAGTTTCCACGGTGCCGGTCATCCTCCAGAACGTTTTTGACCGGGCGTCACGCCGTTGAAGCTCGAAGCGCTGACAAAGTGCGCACAGTGGGTTTGGGAATCGACATGAGTTCGGCGAATTCGCGATTTAATGTGGTCCCTCCTAGTTCCCGAGCCTTGATGTTGCAGAGTTCCTGAAAAGCCATGGCGAAGGCAAATCTGGGATTATCCGACGCGCAGAGCCGATAGGCGTATGATGCGCGAATGTCTGGGACGTCACCGAGTAGCGCAAGGTGCGGTACGTCCGGCCCTGATACAAACTTGCGCCGAAGAGTCTCAAGTCCGTTGTTTTGCGAGGGTTTAGAGCCCTTCCTTTTTGGTTCGTTCGACTTGCGGAAAATCGAGCCCCACTCCGACTTCATGGCCTCGACATGTTCTTTGATCGCCACGAGCTCCCTCCCTGCTTCCGCAAGAAAATCATCAACTTTGACCCGTGGCAGTGACCTCATCTCTGATAATTTTTCCGAGATCTGCTCGTAAGGTCGCAAGAGGTGTTGGTCTTTAGTACGCTTGAGCCCCACCACAAGCTGGTCCTCGTAGTCGACCAGGAGGTCTGTTCGGACACTATTACCAAAGTGTTGTAGGTTATCGAGGATGAACGGCCCAAGTGCTCGGTCCCGGATTGGACCGTCGTCCTCCGATTCACCCACTTCTTCGTCGACGCGCATGCACTCTGGCAGGGGCCACGAGTACTTCTTGGAGTCCTCTTTGAAGACATTCTCTAAGACGCGTAGTCCCGTCTTCCTTGAGTCAAGGCAGGTGGTGAACCTATGGGAGACACATGAGGCTCTGATCAGCGAAAGGGACACGTGTCCTACATATACGCCAGTCGGACAGTTTCTGGGTGTGAGTACCCCTTCATGTAAGTCGCATACTCGTGGTACCTCGAGTACATGCCAAGTTTGCTATTTCCGAGACCCTGTAGCATAGCCTCCATGAAAAATTTGTGGTCCCCATTGGGAGTCGGCTGTGACAGACGCTCTACAAAGGACATGGCTCTTTCAGCCGTGCCTCTGAGGTTCCTCTCCTCAAAGCCGTCAGGCTTGTCGACCATTTCCGAGTTTTTGTATTGGTCAACTATGGATGGGGCCCAATTGACCATAACCGTATCTTCCTCTCGTGTGAACTTACAATTGGTACAGAATGACGTTCGGACGCACCTCCGTCGTAGTCTGTGAAAACCCGTATGATTAATTTGTCATCGACGCGGTGAGAAGGACAAGACGAACCACCACCGGCGAGAAAGCTTGCTAGTGAGCGAGATCCTTTGGTCGAGAACACCACCACATTCGTGTAATCTGCCAATAGGTCGTGCTCGATTGCCTCAACCTAGGAGTATACTTAGCAGCAACCCCAGACACAGGAACATTGATATCACCTTTTGGATGTCTGAAGCAATCATCGTGGGATTTCGACTAACCTGAGATAAAGTTAAATGGTGGTAGCATTGTCGACCACAAAGTCAACGACTTACGAGCACCGGCCCACGGATGGAGCACACATTCGTCTCCGTTAAGGGATCTTTCAATTCCTGTGATGATTTGAATTGGATCTGCCCTTCCTCTAGGACTCCTAGAGGGTCTGTGAAATTCACTCAATGTTGAAGGCTTCGGATATAAAATGCCCGGCACACACCTGGCACAATGAACGCCTCGGCAGACTGAGGGACTTCGATATGATATTTTTTCAGGAACAGCTTCATGGCGTGCTTGAGCACATCCTTCATCTTCTCGTAGAGATACGGGAAACTTTGGGGGTTGAACCCTGCCTGGATCAGCTCGAGCACTGTCTGATGCAAGGACTTGAAAGCTTCCGTATCTGGATTTTCGTCGTCTTCGTCGTCTTCAGCGTCTTCGCGGTCCATTTCAAACCGCCTGGCCAGACCAATTGCTCGTGCAAGACCGCGCGCCGCCTTCTGCAAGCGGGATCTAGAGACACCGCCCATGTTGTTCACATTACTCCAGAGCAAGGGCATGGCTCCAACGCCATCCCATTGAGTAAGTGTATTAAATATCTCGGCCAGCCCTTCGCGCAAAAGTTCTTCGAAAACATGTGCGCCGACACCATTCTCAGCTAGATTGACTGTCAACTGCTTGTTGAGGCGCGACGGGAATGTTATGTTATTTGACTGTGCCACCAGGTCGAAGATAACATGGGCGCTGTCCTTCTTCAGGGAAGGTAGGTGAACCTTCCTTTGTGATTTTCGAATCCAGATCCGTGGAGGTTCTGAGGTCGACCTATCTTCGGGGTGCAAAATCCAGAGCCCTTTCGAGCCAGCCACGCGCCCTTGCACAGCGGTAGGGCGACTCGTGAGACCAAGGTGCCGTGCAATCAATGTCAACGCTGCGCCATTCATGAACCCACACCCGTCAGTGAGGATCTTCTCCGATGGCACCTTCTCTTGATCATGCTTTGCCTCTGAGAGGAATGGGTTAGCAAACGCGACACATTTACGCAGAGTAAACCATATATTGACCAATATCTGAGATGAATTTGATATTCTCGGGCTCAAACTGAAGAATTGGGACAGATGTTGAGAGGCCAAGGTCGAACCGTGCGAACCATTTGTTTATTGGCTACAAGAAAGAAGTCAAGAAAGTGGGCCTAGGATAACACATCACCCTAACCTGATCAATGTTCAAAGAGAGCGGGTTGTGCCACTCTATGAAGTCCCAGAGTGTCATACGCGTGTCGTCTCCATGGTGGCGATCCGGAGTGCGATCCACATCCTCGTTCAGCTCCATCATGTACACGCTGCTATCTTTAGAGGTAAACGGAGTGAAGACACGGCCACAGAAAAGGAAGCGACTGCCGAGGTGCTCGAGAATACCACTGTCCTTGGCATACTGGAGTTCTTTGGAGAGCTTGATCTGTAGTATACGCCGAGAGCCCAGGAAACGTGCGAAGCGGTTGGAGCGCTGCATGCTCGGTTGGTCAAGGCGGTATCGGAACATACCGTTGGACTTGGACAGCCGCACGACCTGCTGGATTCGACCGCCATACCAGTCTCGTACGCCTTTCCACTCGCCTTTTAAACCTAAACCCCGCGACTGGCGCTCGATAATAGCATCTTGTTCCCTGTCATACTCGTCCCTGGGAAAGGCCATTAGTTTGCGCAGCCTTTGCACCTTTGGCCCCGAAACTGACTGACCATAGCCCTCGTGTCGTGGTACCGAAATCTGCGTGGTATACGGTGTTCCCTTCGCCTATTCCCTTCGCCATTTCCGAGCGGACCTCTGGGGCTGCGACAGCATTGGATCCCTCGAGACGTTCGAGAACCTCGTCAGTTACGTCCTCCCATCTCCACCTCTCTGCAAGTACGCCACGCGCGAGTTCAAACTGGACACCCCAAGATATCTTCCGACGCTCCATGAGGCGCTGGACAGTCTGAGAATGGGAAATAATATTGAGAGGTAAGCAAAGCTTTCCTTGAACGAGAGGGGGGAGTGGAGGGGGAGGAGGGACAAAGGCTGGTTGAAAGTACCGGGGAAACGTAGACGGTGCCGTTCGGTGGGGTGTGGGTGTAGAAGATGGATGGGGCTGCTCTGGGTTTGCCATTAAACGTGAAGTGTCCGGTGTACCAAGTGAGGTGCTATAATATCCGGTGAGAATGCTTATATGAACGCAAAAACGTACAACGTGCCGCTCATGTCTACGTGCAGAGGTTGATTCAGACTGGGGAGTCGTACCGGACGTGCCAGACCTTCGCGGAATAGCCTGTTCCCTCTCTCCATCACGAGAATGTGACGCCACACGTGAGACGGTTAATTGAGAAAATAACCCTGGCATATTAAGCGGCACTAGCGGACGCTAGATAAAACGAAGTCGTACATGGACACGCAAGTATGAAAGAAATATTGCTAACCTGAGAGGGGCGATCACGGCTCGCGTCGTCGCGGGGTGAGTGCGGGGTCGGAGCGGCATTACTTGTACCTGGTGTGGACAATCAAGTCTTTTACAGAAAGTTAAGGTGAAGTAAATTTTACCGTCAGAAATCTCTGGTCGGATGCCACTCTTTAATCAATTTGTATCCACACAGTAAAGGTAGTACCCTACCGTCCTGGGTAGTGTTATACCCAGAGCTACTGGGAGAGTCATCGCTCTATTAATGGTGCCTCAGTAGTTATAAATGCTCTCTGAAACGTGAAATGTACCTCTGAAGGCGAGGAGTCGAGGGAGATGACCGAGCCATTTTCATGGAAGGTGGCACCTAAACGCCTTTCGTCGGTAAAACGTACATCTAGTACACGACGCGGTCAAAGTCAATGCGGTAGTAGGTCACAATACTCTATGTGGGAAGAAACACTTACTCGAACCCTGCGAGGAAGAAAACATATTTGAAGAAAACGCGAACACAGTCAGAGAAGAAAGAGGGAGATGAACGTAGTTAGGACAAGAGTTGGGACCTCACTCGGCGATCACGATCAAGCGCCAATTTCATCGATCTAGATTGACATCTTATACCCGATCTCACCCAGATCGTTCCATCTGCTTTACATCAGGCTACTACATCAGGCTCAGGCTGTAGCCTGAGACTCACCTGATCTCCTCGGTGCCAAATGAAGGTGTTCTGGGACCCTAATTGTCTCCTACACGACCCCCCTTACGAGATACTCTCTGGGGCCAAAGTTCCCTACTTTGAGAGCCCTGCTCGTTTGCAAGTAATCAAGAAAGAACTAGAGGAACATCCTTCCTTGTTTCAGCTAGAGTTGACAGACTCAACGTCCGGGAACATAGATATCATCAGCCACGTCGAGGTGATACATGGCCGCGGATATTTAAGCTATTTAAAAAATGCGTATGACGAATGGGTCCAGGACGGGGGCAGCGTGGTAGGTTACCACTAACTGACAAAAGATTCTCCTGTCTTCAACTTACACCTTCTTCAAGGAAGCGGTGCTACCGCAAACGTTCCCACTCCAGAAGCTGCTACCTGGACTTAGCCAAAGCCACGTCGACAATCTCTCTCCAATTGCCAGAGCAGGTCTGCCAATTCGGCTCCGAGTCTTGGGTTACCATCATGCCTCTTGGCTCACCAGAGGCGTCATTTTAGGTTGCTACTGCTTCGACCTCAGCTGTCCTATCACAGATGGTCAGTAGTAATGATGCCGTGTTTGTCGCTCCGGTTTGAACCATTTGGATTCTCTAGCGACCTATTCGTCCGCAATCGCCTCTGTTGGTGTCGCCTTGGCCGCTGCTCGAGAACTTGCGACAATTTCGGGTCCCTATGGACCCAAGATCGGTGTGTTCGCTCTGTGGTCAGCCCGAGTTTTCACATTTTTCTCCACCGCTCTCTCCGAATCAAGTTGACCATCCAGCCGTCCCCCGGGTCACCACGCGGGAACCTCACTCTCCGGTGGATACTGTTTCATTAACAATGTGGCCGTCGCCGCACGATTTCTCCAGGGCTTCGATAAAAAGCCTATAGACAATCTTCCAGTTGCCATTCTTGACATTGACTATCATCACGGAAATGGGAGCAAGTGTCATCAATCTTTCGCATGTTTCGGGCTTGTGTTGACTTTTTTCGGGAAGCGCAAGAAATATTCTACTTGGATCCCAGCGTCCTCTACGTATCTCTTCATGCAGAAGGCGACTACCCTTGTATATTTTTCATGTTTACATGTGGTGCTGGTTACGAATCTCTGCCAGATTTCACCGGGTCGACGACAGAGAAAGGCATGGACGACGGTGTGAATGCCAATATCAACTACCCCTTACCACGGGGCACCCAAGACCATGAATATTGCGCTGCCCTCTCGAACGCTGTTGAAGATATTAAGATATTTGACCCCGGATATTTGCTTTTGAGGTTTTTTTATTATCCCTTTCTATCGTAACGCTGATCGGACACTTTATCAGCTTGGGCGTCGACACCTTCGCTGATGATCCTATCACTGATTTCAAGTTATCCCACTCCTGTTATACTTATATTGGCCGAGTTATCGCAGACATAGGGAAACCGACGCTCTTTGTGATGGAAGGGTGAGTTAACACCTCTCTTTTTGCCCACAACTTATCACATTCCCTCCTGTTTCAGGGGTTATCATATGGAGACGATTGGAAAGAACGTTCGTGCGGTGCTTCAAGGGTTCGAAGAACGGGAAGAACAGATGTAAGACTTTGACCAGCCCAACTGCCGTACATTGCCTGCTGCTCTCGCAATAGCAAGTCTACGTTGGCACCTAAACTCCAGATGGACCCCCTAGGGTGGTTTGGCAAGTGTCAGTTTAGGAAGTAATGGTAACGACTTGAGTGTCGAACGAGAGGAGAAGAAATACATAGTACAGTAACAGTTTCAAATACTTGCACTACCATCCCATCGGGCGCGAGCGTTCACTTCCTCGCGAACGTGATCTGAATAGAAACGTCAGTGACGTCGGGTTTTACTAACAGGCAGGACCCCTACCTTGATCTTATTTTCGCCATCGAGTTTGTAGTTGTGTAATGCATCCTTTGCGACAGTTGCACTTCCTTCATCCATATACTCGACGAAAGCGATATCTTTTTTGTTTGCAATGAGACGAACTTCGTGCAAGTTGGGGTACCTGGTCGCGTGTCGGCGGGTGCCAAACGCCAAAGAGGTGGCAGATATGATGCTTACTGTGAGAAGAGGGCCATGAGCTGGTCTTTGCTGACGCTCTCTGGCAGATTCTGTAAGAACAGGATCTTGTTGGGAGGAAGATACTCGTCCGGCATTTGGACAGCGGGGCGTCTGGGGGCAGTGACGGCGGGACCATCGGCTACGTTTTAGAGAACCATAACCAATTAGGGAACATAACATGAAAAGCGACGTGGAGAGCGCACTCTCTGTGGCTAGACGCTTCGCGCGGAACTTCTGTTTGAGGGGGTTCGTATAACGGGTGGTCTCTGAGTGAAAGGGGTAGTGATCGTGAGTTAGTGCAACTGGGCTCGAAGACAGCCACACACTCTTGTGCTGCAGCCTCCGTTGCTTATGCTCTTCGTAGCTATCGGCGTCTAGCCGCTTCACCACGGCGTCCGAGCGAGTCCGTGCGAATGAGATTTGCTGAAAAGGCACGTCAGAGGTGGGGTGGTCAATCCGGATACGAGAGAAGGAGCGCACCATCGGTTTGGAGTACAGAGGAAATCCCCTAACCTCCTTCAAAGCTTTTTGGGCAACATCCGCCGACGCAAATGAGACAAACGCTTGTCCGCGCATCCGCAGATTGTTGTGTGCCACCACGTCGAGTACCTCACCGTAAGACTTGAAAAGGCCACGCAAAGATGATTTCAGGACTGGAGAAGAAGATGAAAGCGCGTATAATTAGAAGAGGAGGGAGACGAACCATCGATCCTGATCTTCTCGTTAAGGTTTTGAATGTAGAGTGTTTCTGAGATAAATTCGGGTTTCGTTGGGGCTGGATCAACGTCAATAGGAATCGGAATTTCAACAGACGTTGTGTCTGGAGCCGCTGGTGCCGGGCTGATGTCGGACATGGTCTCAAGTAGCGATGAGATTGGCCAACCAAGAGAGGCACACGCGACGCGCCCCATTCGCCACACTCGGTAACTTCCGAAAGCATCTACTAATACTCTTACAGTCGCGGTACTAGCACTAGCACTACTGCTACTAGTCTCAAGTCTCGCCATTCTTATCGTACACATACTCCTCATACACAGGCAGCCATTGCACCTTCTTTGCGTTTTCTCTCACCTCTTGATCGTTCCATTCCACGTTCGCGATGCCTTCTGCAATAGCCTGCTCTGCGACTGCGACAGCTATTTCAAAATTCACGCTTGGTGCATCCGCAAAGTCAGGAAGTAGAGCATCGTCTGGGTCTTTGAGAGCTGGGGATAGTGAGGCAAGTCGCTGGGCCCCGGCAAGAATCATGCTGTCCGTCAGCAATCTAGCCTTCGCAAGCACCGCGCCAAAGCCGAGGCCAGGGTAAAGGAGTGCATCTGTAGGAAACCATCAATTAAAAGATGGCGATGAAACGAGAAAGACGCACTGTTGCACTCGGCGATACTACATCGAAGGCAGAATCCTCAGACCGTGGGGATTGAAAAGATAAACGCGGGCTCACATATAGTCCCTTCCGCTGGGCACCTTCGCCGGAGGGAACGGACTTCCTGTTGCCAAAAGCGCCTTCCCATTTGTCCAGTCATTGGCCTTGGCCGGATCGACCTCCACCAAGCGGCTTGGATTAGAGAGTGGGAGAATGATGGGGCGGTCAACGTGCTTCGCCATTTCCCGTACAACATCTTCCGTGAATCCCCCAGCGTGTGTAGAGCATCCGATGAGCACCGTTGGCTTCACCTTCCTCACAACCTCGAGGAGTGTAATTTCACCCTTTTCGTTAGTCGGCACTCCTTCCCATTCTTCATCGGGACGCACGAAGTCTTGCAGCGCAGGACGAATCAGGTCGCCAAGTGACTGTTTGATGAGCCCATGCTTGTCAATCAAGTAGAACTGATCGTTCGCCTTGTTCGGAGGAACGCCATCAATTTGCACAATACCATCCCGTAACTGGCGAGTGATTCCGAGACCGGCGGAGCCGGCACCATATACGATGTAACGTTGGTCCGCAAGGGAGCTCCGGGTGACACCCACTGCTGACATGACAGCTGCCAAAGTGACAGCGCCGGTTCCTTGGCTGTTAGAATATTAGGCGCTGAACGCCCGAATAGCGATATGACGCACACATCGTCATTGAAGATGGCGTGTTTGTCGCGATATATCTCCAAGAGGCGTTGGGCATTCGTCACACCGAAATCTTCGAAATGAAGCAGGCAATGAGGTAAGTATTTTCGAACCAACTGGACGAATCTACGAGAGCGAATGAGTTATCAACAGCAGGGTAAGCCACTTATGAGGCCCTACTTGTCTATGAATTGGTCATAAGCGTCCCCACGGACTCGCTCATGACGCCAACCCTAGGTACGTTCGTGTGTAAGGCGAATAGCGAGGACAACAAAACCTAGACTTACAACGTATAAGGGGTCACTAGAGAGGGATTCGTTGTTTGTTCCAACATCGAGAACTACTGGCAAAGACTTGGTGGGATCGATACCAGCGAGGAGGCTGAACAGCCTTTGGTCGAAATTGGCTTGACGAGGGCAAGAGGCTACTTACGTATAAAGGGCGGATTTCGCAGTTGAGATCTGGTCATCAATATCGTGATCAGAGTACGATCGGATACTAAAGAAAGGACGCAAAGTACCCCGATGCCCTATCGTGAATCAGTCTCATTTAAGGAGAGAGACAGAGTAAAGATGACCCACGCCTACACCCTGATCGCCTATGCCAAGGATAGCTTCAGCATCCGAACAGACGATAAGATCGATGTTGCGTCCTCTGGTTTGTTCAAGAAAATCTTCTTCCATAGAATGCTGATTATTGAACGTGAGATATAAACCCTCGCTCCGCCTGAACAAGTGCGAATAATTTGCGATCGCATCTGCCTGGAAGAAAGTGAACCTTTAATCGAAAGTGAACGACTCAGAACGAGAGAAGGCGCACTTCGGTTGGGGTATAGATGATAGGCATAAGTTCCCTGAGGTGGCGCAGGAGGAGCTGATAGAATAGCACAGTGTTCTGCTCCTTGAGACTTTGCAGGAAAGAGTTCTTTTGGAGAGGAGTATCGAGGGATGAGAGTTGATCATAGGCACGCTGACATTGCTCATCGAGGGTATTGATTTGGTACGGAAGACGTCCAAGGAGACCAAACTGCTTTCTCTCTTCTTCAGTGAAGCCAGTGCCTTTATTCCAGTGAGGATCGTTGAGTAAAGCATTGCCGCGGAGTGCGACGCGAACAGTGTTGGTGTTGGCCATGGTCGCAGCAGTCAGTCTCTCTGATCCGATTTAGATCGGTTCTTATCCATCTTGCTTTCTCTCTTCCCACGGTCAACCATTCTTCTTTATTGCCATGTCAGAGCAACAGTCTTATAGCCTTTTCTGTCTGGGAAATCCCCTCTTGGACATTCAAGTCACCAACGGAGAAGGTCTCCTCAAAAAGTACAATTTGAAACCGAACGACGCTATCTTGGCTGGAGAGGAGCATCTTCCAATGTTATTAACATCTCTTCCCTTTATGACTTCATTCACTCACCTTTTTCTATAGATACGACGAGATTGTCAATGAACACAAAGTCGTCTACGTCGCCGGTGGTGCTGCACAGAATGCTGCCCGTGGTGCTGCCGTATGAGCATTTTCTGTGACTTCATTCCATTTCCTAACGCATCGTAGTATGTACTTCCCCCCAATTCCGTCGTGTATACTGGCTGCGTCGGCGATGATAATCTCGCCCAGCAACTCAGGGAAGCGAACAAAAAAGAGGGACTGGCAGAAGCCTATCTCGTCAAGAGCGATGAGCAAACGGGAGCGTGCGCAGTCGTCATCACTGGTCATCATAGGTAACGTGATCCGTACGTGAACTTCTGTGTCCGCTGATCGCGCGCTCCAGGTCTCTCGTCACCACTCTGCGCGCCGCAGAGAAGTTCGAAAAGGCCCATTTGGCTTCTCCTGAAGTCGCACGCTTTATCGATGGCGCAAAATATTTCTACGTCGAGGGCTATTTCCTTACACATGGGCTAGAGTCCGCCATCGAGGTTGCTAAGAAGGCATCAGACAACGGAAAGGTCCGTTTTCATTCCCATTTGTTACATACCGTGCTTATTCTCTCACCAGGTGTTTGTTCTCAACCTTTCTGCTCCTTTCATTCCGCAGTTCTTCAAGGTTCAACTTGAGCAACTCTTCCCTTACTGTGACATTGTGATTGGCAACGAGAGCGAGGCGGCGGCCTGGGCCAGCGCAGCTGGACTACTCCACAAGGACGACATTCCAGCCATCGCCAAGTCGATTGCGTTGCTCCCCAAGTTAAACCCGTCTCGCCAACGCACAGTCATCATTACCCAGGGCCCGGAGTCGACCGTCGTTGTCACTGGCGCAAACCCGGACGAACCAAAGATCTTTCCCGTTGACCGCCTGGAGGACCAACAAATCGTTGACACCAATGGCGCTGGCGACGCCTTTGCTGGCGGTCTCCTAGGCGCACTTGTTTCTGGTAAATCCGTGGACGAAGCTGTCCTCGCCGGGCACAAAATGGGGGCCATGTGTGTCCAACTAGTGAGTACGCTCCAGCTTTGTATCTGCAGAGACTCAACGGCAAGTTGCAGGTTGGTCCCCAGTATCCTTCGCCAAAAGTCTCCGTGTTGTAGATGAATCCTCGCACGGTGCTTCTCGCGAGCACATTTGTGACCATCGTCCACTCTCAACAGCGGTCAGGTGGTAGTAGTAACATCATACAATACATGTATTATCTCCCGCATTAAGCTTTCCTCAGCTTGTAATACACAATTTAATACCCACATGAAAAGTTCTATAAACTATTATGGCCAACTCAGAGTTGAAACTGGTCGAGGAACCAAGCAGCGAATGGTCAGGATATGCTGATGTGCAGCCGACTGTCTCAAGAATCTGGTGGGGGTGAGGCAAGAGATTCCTATTGCAGTGCGTCAGCGAGAATATGTAAGATCCAATGAATCCGTACAGACCTGTGTCAGAAGCTCAGCTAGGAAGCATGGACGGTCAGGTAAGTAAACCGTGGTACCGACGGAAGTAGATGTAGACCCACCAGGATGTAACATTGTCTCACCATCCTCTGTGAGCATCGTGGATGGTGGATGTCCGGCAGCGGAAGGAACACGGGGAACGTTGGAATCAGCACACTTCATCAATTCTGTGGGTACGCTCTCAGAAACATAGGTATGAGGTGATGATTCTCTTGATTCCAGAGCGTTCACAACAGGGTCGCCTTGTTGCCTTGCGATGCGCCTTGTCTCAACAAGAACTGCCTGCATAGCTGCAGAAGTGATGGCGAGCGAAATGGGTGATTTTCCGTTGGAATGCGATTCTGGTGCGTCAAGAGAAGGGTCGATAACAGGAGCAGAAGATTCCGCGGGTGCGTGCGATCCTGGCTTGTCCGGATGGCCGACCTCTCCCTCTTGTGGAGGCTGGGGGCTACAAGGAACTTCGGGTTCGCCATCCGAAGGTACACAGGTTCCATCGGGAGAATTACTTGAAGGTGCATATGGTTGACCTAGCGCATTTTGATGATATTGAGCGTTGGCCAGGGGTAATGGTGGCATCCCTGGATGGTAGTAAGGGGCAAAATAACCTGGTGGCGGTGCCCCGGGAATAGGATAGGGAGGAACAGGTTGTGAACCATCAGCCCATGGAGGTGGACCCCACGTTGGCTGGGCTAGACGGGCCGCAGATGTCGGATGACCAACATAATTTGGGTCAACGATCATGCCTTGTGCTCTAGGTGGAACGAAAACAACAAATTCTACGGGCGACGTAAGCCAGCCATCTTGTGAACGCCATGTCGTAATATTACCTGCGTTAATACCTTGCTGGCGATAATAGCCTGGAAGGGCACCAGATCCTGGAGCGACTGTCGGAGGTAGATGCACCACCTTATTCTTGGGTTTTGGTGTAGCGGCGCGACTCCGAGATGTTTCCCCAATATTCTCCTCCCTTTGCGTTGGCGGCCCTGGGTCGATGATAACACCGTTATGACTGGCACGTGCGAGTCAATGTTTTGAGCTAGAACGGATTGGGCAAGGCTCACCGGGATTTTTGATGACGTCTAAGAGCATCGGTCTATGAGCGAGAGAGAGCTTCAGAAAGCATCGCTACATAATCGAAGTGTGAGACGGACACACCCGTGTGAAGGTAGCTTCGCACTGAGGACAAGCGCTTGGATAAGATTAGTATTATAGGCAGCAAGCCACCGCGAGAAAATAACATACAATCCTGGTTGCGAATGTAATTTTGTTGTTCTCTGGTGCCGCTTCAGGTCTGCCTCGCGAGCGAATTCTTTATTGCAGCCATTTATTTTGCAAGGCCATATACCAGTCTCAGCCTTCTTAGAGGTGGATTTCTTCTTCTGGGTATCTTTCTTTTCTTCAGGCTAACGAATAGGCGCATAAATGATGTCAACCGATACGCAATACCAAGAGTCCGGTCGTTGCGGGAGCGAAAGCTCACCGTGGGCTTACGCTGGGTTCTGACCATGAGAAACCAAAAATTCGAATTGGATACGGCGCGGGCGCGTTAGATTGTGGCTGGCGAGACTGTTGCTGTGGCGGGCGATGTGGCAAAACGGTGGCGCGTCCCTTTTCCACTTCTTGATTACTCCTTTCAATTTCAACCTTTCAACCTCCGATCTCGGCAATCATCGGCTACGTCCCCTAATTAATTAATTAATTAAATAATCATCATTATGACATTGTGCTTGTCCGTTCTATGAGTCCTTGCACCCTACGATTGAGGCGCTCCGCCTGCGTTTTGCGCTCCCAAACTTGGTATGTAGGTGTCTTCTTTCTCGGAACCCAACCCTTTACACCGCCCTGGCTAGTCTTTGTGGCGGAGAGATCCACTACGCGCGGCGTTGACGAAAACTTGATGACTTCCCTGTATAATGCCTTCGTCTCCATTGCCAATGACCGGACCGAGGGCACTTTGTGCCTGGACTCGGTGTCAGACTCGTCTGTATCCGATAGGCCAGATGTATCCAACGGTGGCGTTGGATGTCTAGTCTCGGGAAGCGGAGGGAGCTCGTCAATTTCCCGCATGAGGTCGTTGCCTTTCAAGTAGGAATTTTCCATTCGCAAGAAACGAACTGCTCCCCTAAAGCTCTCGAGCTGCCGCAGGTTGAGTGCGCAGTATAAGGGCGAGCAAGAGGGAAACATACCTGTTCTAGGAGATGTGTCGTCTCCAAATTACCGTCTACAGGCAGGACAATTTGGGATTGTGTGGTCGTAGCACCAACGACTAACACAAGGTGAGGACGAGAATCACAAAGAACCCTGTAATACATACCCTCTTTTTCGGAGGCATTCGAGTTGGCCTTGAGCTTACTGTTCTCTTTGGCCAGGGAATCGAACTCGGACTGAAGCTGTTCCATCGCCTCCACATAGTACTTCTCCTGCTTCTGTGCTTTCCCTAGCAGCCCTTCCAGTTCGGTAACCGCTTCTGCTTGCTTCTTGGCTGCTTCCATGCGGCGCTCCATCAACTCTATTTTGACGGCAGATTCTTGAATGTTCTGATCTTTGGACTTCAAAGTGCGCACAAGCCCTTGCATCTCCTCGTTCAGCTGTGCCACTTTCCGCTCGGCTTCCTCATTGACTGCCATGGCTGCCTTTACCTCTTCAATGCGAACTATCCATGGTGCTGCCCCGGTGACTGTGTCCACAATTAGACGACATTCCCAAACAGGAGGATGTCGTACACACTTTTTACGATGTTTTCAGCATCCAACGTGTTTGGGAACAGTGCATTCGCTTGACCAACGAGTTCAGAGATCGCGTCGCTCAAAGCGGTCCACGGAGACGCTGTGTTCTTGCAAATCTTTGCCACCGTCGATGAGGCAACATTGTTTACAAACGATAGGACTCTGCCGAGTTGGAAAGAAGATTTGGAAGCGCGTACTTCATCGATATGAGGCATCGTTTGCTGCGCAAGCTGGGAAAGAATTCAGCTTGAAAAACAAACGCAGGAATGTTCAGTTGATCCGCGCACCTGGATTCCAAGGTTAACCATTTCAGAGACTATGCTGCAGAGGGCCTCGAGTTGCGGTACAAGATAGGCTTTCAGCGCCGATGATTCGTGAGAAAGTTCTTCCAACCGTTTGACTAACTTCCTGCACGGTTGGGTTAGTACCTGACCCTTCGATGCGATAAGCCGACCTACCTTGCTACCGCCTTGGCGTTCTTGCATTGATCAAGTGATTTCTGAATCGGCTCCAGGAAGCTCTTCCCAGGATCCATACCATTCAGATCTCGAGCGATATCTGATTTCGTGGAATGGTCAACAGAGTAAGTATATATCTGGCGAAACCCTACCTTCGTCATTCAGAATGGCCTCGACAGCAGTCTTCGTCAACCCCATAGAGGATGCATACACGTCCAAATCGTGGTCTAACGAAAGCACGAGACCAAGTTCGCGTTCGCCAAGGTCGAAATCGAAATCTTTAAAGTAAGTGTCTGCCAGATGATTGAACTGGGCTTGGATTCTGTCAAGACTGTTCACAACGAAGCTCTCGCAAGAAAAACGGATGGACCATACTTGTTGATGTCGCTTGTGCACTCCATTTCCCGGAATTCGTCACGTCGCAAGAGATCGATATGCAAGTCGATCCGCCTTTCTAATGGTGCAATCTCATGGAAAAGCCTACCGATACTGATGAAGGATTCCACATCGCAATGACGGATGATGGCAGCAAAACGTTTGCAAAGCGTCGAAAGCACTGCAATGGCACCCCTCATCTAATTGAAGAATCAATAACCGCAGTCCGATCAGCGTGAACAACAATGACGCTACCTCGCAAACACCGACTAAGGTTTCAGAGACCTGACCGTTTAGTGATTCGGGCAAGTTGTGCGCATGCGCAGTGACGGTGTTTACGAGATCGGTTTTGGAAGCCATTCTCTGGAAAAATAGATAGCATCTTGTCGCATCGCCGTCTGTCTCGGTATAAATTTGGGGTAAGTACGGCTGTGGTGCATTATTGGTCAATGCATGAATTAGGCGCTCATACACGCACGACGCATTACCTGGACAATATTGAGCCACTCCTTAGTCTCGTTCGCTTCGATTCTCTTAAGTTCGTGATCGATGTTCCTGGCTTGGTTTCTTGTAGCCGTTGATTGCAGTTTGAGATTTAGAGACATGATCGCGGCCGTATGTGATGCTGCCACGGCCGATTCGGTTTGCGCATTCTGCGTTTCCGAACGCAGCGTCTCGAGCTCACTGAACCATCCGCTTCAGTCACCGCGGCACATGACGTCGATGTCACTGACCTTTCCAGCTGGAGGACTAGTTCTCGGAACCGTGTGATAGTTCGCTCCATGTCTTGACAGACCTCTTCCAACGTCTCTATTCTTTGCTCCCGCTCTAATAGTTGAACATCCTTCTCGTCTACAACACAAGCGTTATCATATACACTCCAACAAACAGAAGAACACGTACTGATTTCATCCTGCATTGCTCTCTCTGTCTCGACATGGTTCTCCTCTAGCTCCTCGCCCAGTTCCTTCAGAGCCTCTAGGTCTTCGATTGTGATTCGCATTTCCTCAATTTTCTAGGTGCGAATGCGTAAGAAAATTGGATGTTCGTCTTTACAAAGGTCATTACCTCTCCAAGCGTGAGATTTCGTTCTGTAAGATGCACAACCATTTCCTCCGCGCCAAGAGCATCATCTAGCTGGAGTTTGAGATCCTCGATTTGCGTATCTGCATTAGCGAGCTTGATGAGGGTAGATTCGAGTTGCGCTATGTACGTTTCAGTTGGAATGTGAAATACGAGGAGAGCTATGAGGCCGTTTACTGGAGAGATCGTCGACGCTCATTACATCTTTTTCCATCTCGGATATTCTCTTGCGCTGCTCGTGCTCGGTTTCCTGGCTTAAGTCACGAAGACTGGCCAAAACGTGAGATCATTACTGAACGGCATTTGCAAAAAAAAACCCTCATACCGAATCAGGGCTTCCTTTAAACGAGCATTCTGTTTCTCCAACTGGATATAAGCTAAAGAGCCAGCCACGTTTGAGTTCCCTCCTTCTGCTGCTTCGAACGAGTCAGTTGCTTCGTTTCGAGAAAAAACTGTGGCACACTTACAAGCGCCCTCCTTTATTACCCCCAATTCGACTTCCACAACTGCCAACTTCTCTTTCAACTCCTCAAGTTCACTCTCAGCAGCCTCTGCACGTTCTTCCGCAACTTCCCTGTCTAACATGGCCATTTCCAGTTGTTCCAACGCGTCTAGATTACGGGCTTCGGTAAGTTCGGAAAGTTGCTGTGCATCAGCAAGTTCTCTGCGCGCTGCGATAAGCTCCGTCTGTTGTTGCACGAGTTTGGCCTGGAGTTTGGGTCGCAGAGCAACAAAAGACCCAGCGTCGCTGAGCTTTGCTTCAAGTTCTTGGACATGTCTGGCGTCATCAGCACGTTTAGTTTCTAAAAAGCGAATTTTTGCTCGAAGCTCTTGCAGTTCCTCGTCATTCACGCCTAACTTCACATCCGTTAGCGTAGGATCCAACACTTAAAAAACGCTCTCACCAGTCCCCTTAGCTCCGGGAGTGGCGGCGGGGTAGGAGAGCGTAGATCGGAAGCAGTGGAGGGTTGCGCAGGCGAGGTGACTTGTCTAAGCTGTACCGCCCGTGAAACAGGCGCTGCATCAGGAGAGCGATCACGAGGGGTGCCCGTCGAACCACCCATAAACAAGGTACTGTCATTCACGGAAGGTCGCCTTGGTGTCAAAACGGTTTTCTTTAGAGCACTTTGTGGTTGAATGCTTGGAATCGGACTACGCTTAGTGGGAGAAGGGGGTGCGAGCCTTGCGCCGCCGCGTGCACTCTGATTTGTACCAGGCTTGAGGGGGCTAGTAGCACGGGGAGAAGGAGGAGGGATAGAACGAGAAGATGGCACACGCGAGAGACCAGTGCTGGGTGTTCTCGAGTGGCCGAGGGTAGTTCGGCTTACAGCTGGTGAACCTGACTGTGAGCCTGACTCCGGATGGATGTCAACAACATTCAGGACTTCATCTGTGAAAAGTGCAGAGGGCTTACACTAGCCGTAGGTGGCAGATCTTGGGCAAGTTTAACCTGACTGGGTTTCACGAAGACGCCATGATTCGTTTGACAGGAAAAGTAGCTGATTCCTTTCACTGAACCATCATTCTTGCCAACGGGTTCCGAAAGCTCGATGCCAACCCATTTGCCTGAAGAGAAGGAAGTCGTTCCGTAGAAGCGAACCACTCCGCGACCCAGATTTATGTCAACGATAGCGCCTATGTGGAAATCCATCGGAATGGAGCCTTGAGTGTGACAGCCGCGGCGCGGTAAGGTTCACAGCACTACCACAACCGAGGCCTGAGGACGTGCACGTGATTCACTGTTGTGGTGATGGTCGTGATCACATCGGTCGTCCCTGACTCGCCTTCCTCCAAACTGCCGCCTTGCCTTGCTACAGCGGAACGACGGCGTACAGTCCACAAGAGCAGAATCTCACCGCAGGAACATAGCTGTGCGATACCTGACCTCCTACCCCCATGCACGTTAGTAGACAGAACGGACAGCTTAATGGTACGTGTTTCTCCGTACCCTGCAACTTAGGCACCACTTACCTTCTTTCTAGGAGTCAATAGTGGACCCGGTCCCTCTTATTGGCGGAGTCACGGCTCAGACACTGACACGGAACGCGGGGGTAGACACTTCTTCACCTCACCGTCCGAACCGTCTTCTGCACAGACTCACCCAGATCATCGTCGCGCGGGCAGCTCTGAACTTGACGGGAGAGGGAACGAATCAGTAGGCACAGCCCCAGATCCCATTCCTATCATTCCGTACTGGTCAGCAAAACGCCACTTAACCTGCGGAAACCCTGCCCCGCCTCCGCCATGGGCACCTAAGATGTCCCCCTGGAGATCATCTCCCGGAAAGCTCAAAACCGCCAATGCCGCACTAGTCCTATGCCTGAACATAGACGTTGACCCTCCAGATATTGTCAAGACAAACCCATGCGCAGTACTGGAGTGCTGGGTGGATCCACATACTATGCCTTCTCACAAAGCCCTTGAAGTTATTGGAACAAACCTGCAGCATCAATTCGAGGGCTTAAGTCCAAAATTATCATACAAGCCCATTTTAGACCCTTCTTATGAAGATCTGCGTCGTTTCTGCGCTACACTAAGGAAGCAAGCCAAAGAAGACACGGTCCTCTTCTACTATAATGGCCATGGGGTTCCCAAACCAACCGCTAGCGGCGAGCTGTGGTGTTTCAACAGAAATTATACCCAATATATACCAGTTTCCTTGGCTGAAGTGCAGCACTGGCTCGGTACTCCTTGCGTGTACATCTGGGATTGCTCAGCGGCCGGAAATCTCTTGCTGAATTTTAATATCTACGCCCAGAGGCGTGACAGTGAGAATGCCAATGCTGGTCGATCAGAAGGAGCCCCACCTTTTTCTGAATCTATACAGCTCGCTGCATGCGCGGCAAACGAACAATTGCCCTCATGCCCGGAGCTTCCAGCAGATCTCTTTACCTCGTGCCTCACCTCTCCCATCGATATTGCCCTGCGTTACTTCGTCATGCACAATCAGCTCCCGAATAACATTACTGCAGACATGGTTATGCAAGTTCCCGGGGACCTTAAGGACAGGCGTACACCCCTGGGAGAGCTTAACTGGATATTTACCGCAATCACGGACACCATCGCATGGACATCCTTCTCTAGAGAACTCTTTACTCGGCTCTATAGGTCGGACCTTCTGATCGCTTCGCTGTTCAGAAATTTCCTTCTGGCTGAACGTATTATGAAGAATTACCATTGCACACCGCATACATCCCCGTCCCTACCTCCAACTAATACACATCCTTTATGGGCGGCGTGGGACCTTGCTGTTGACTCCTGCTTACGCCAGCTTCCGGAGTTGCTCAGGCATAGCGACACGAGCCTGCTTGACATGGCAATGGGGAGCGCATCCATCAGGGCAAGGAGGCAGGCACAGGCACAAGCCGCGACTCCTCGTCAGGATAAGCTGGGTCATGGGGAGAAAATCTATAACTACATCCCCAGCCGCTTCTTTGCAGATCAACTGACGGCGTTTGAGGTATGGATCTCTCGTGGGGGCTCTGCGCTGACGAAGCGCGGGCCCCTATCATTACCTCTTCAAAATTATGACGCGTCGGAGGTCGAGGACGAGACGGGTGGCGCACCAGGATCCTCTGTAACATCGACCAAGAAAGACCACCACTTGGTTCCACGCAAGCCCCCGGAGCAGTTGCCAATCGTCCTACAGGTTCTTTTGTCTCAGCCTCACCGCCTGAGAGCTCTGGTCCTACTTTCTCAATTCGTTGATCTTGGGCCATGGGCAGTTCATCTCGCTCTTGCCATCGGGATCTTCCCCTATATATCCAAATTACTTCAAGCCGGGGGCCAAGATCTACGCCCCGTCTTGATCTTCATATGGTCACGTATACTTGCCGTCGACCTTTCGTGCCAGGTCGACCTCTACAGTAACGGGGGTTATAAATACTTTGCCAACATACTTGCCGCTCATGAAGATCCCCAACACCTTACTATCCCCAATGGATCAGAACATAAGGCTATGTGCGCGTTCGTTTTGGCCGCTATTGCACGTGACTACTCGCACGGTCAGAATGCATGTTGGCGAGAGAAAGTGTTTCATTCTTGCTTTGAACGTTTGGATGAAGGCGACTTCCTTTTGCGACAATGGTCGGCTCTATGTATCGGGCAAATGTGGGATGGAAATGATGACATCAAGATCTTCGGTGTGGACAATGGAACTCAGGACAAGTTCATTTCTCTTCTAACGGACGACTCACCGGAAGTGCGCGCAGCGGTGCTCTTCGCGCTTGGGACCTTCATGGGTGCGTCCGGGTCTGCAAGCCCGATGAAGACTGGCGGGGGAGGGACAGGGACTATGCATCATCTGGAAGAACGCGTTCACTTCCGAATGGAGGTAGCTGTCGTTACAGGAAGCGCACTAGCAATCAAGGAGGACGCTAGTCCCATGGTACGCAAAGAGCTCTTGGTTCTCATCAGCTGTCTTGTCAAGGAGTGGCGTGGACATTTCGTTGTTTGCGCCTGGGTGTACCGCGAAGAAGACAGGAGATGGCGGCTCGGAGCCAACAGTGAACTTCGTGAAGAAGATGTGACTACTCAAGCCATCTCCGAGTGGTTGGATAGCTTCGGAGATGAAGAAGTTCGCGAGGAGAATCGGGTCATACTGTCGTCGTTCTTCACGATCTTCTCAGTGCTCCTGGAGCTTTCAGTTGACCCATACCACGAAGTCGCGACGAATAGCCAGACAATTGTCGACTACATTATGGCTCTCCTTCTCGAATCACCTTTCACTCGACTTGAATCAACTACACTCCATCAACTACCTTCCCCCCCGCGTACATTCGCAGGCGCCCGCTCCCGCCGATCGTCCCTCACTTCTTCACCGACATCTATGACGCGCCCGTCGTCACCAAATATCACTCGCCCCGCTCTCAACCGCAGCGATATAGTGACAGGCACTCTCAAGCGCACGTCGTCTTTCGCGAACGCTCTCAAGACCTTAGCCGGAGGCATTGCATTTCCGACCGTCGAGGACGGCCGTTCCTCCCCGCATCGTAGTACACACACCCACACCCCCATAGTCCCTTCCTTGAGCGCCATCTCACGACCACCATCCCCAAACCTCAATTTTGCACAGTATGCATCTCCGTACTCACGGCCTCCATCACCGCAAGCCCCTGCCTCTTCAAAGAGCGCACCGGCCTCTCCAACAGCTTCTGCGCGGTCTTCGACAGACGATCGGTCTCATCAGGCAACTGATTTCCTACCGTCTGATGTGATGGAGGCGCTGATGGAGGAAGATATGGAACGTTTGCGTGCGCGGCGGAGAGCCACACATGGAACGAGAGGACGCAACGCCGTTCCCCATAGCCCCGCAGACAGTACCTTCTCCAGCGACTCTGCCGGAAGCAGTGTTATTCTTGGCTTGGGAACGGGTTCGGGTATCCGCGACGTTCTGCCATTAAAGAGCAAGTTCTTCGATTGGTGCTGCGAATACTTCAAGGAACCACAGATGCGGGTAAGCGACTTGTATGATCTTTGTCCGGAACCTAACCATTTGCTCAGCAAGCCGAAGCTGACGAGCCGGGAAGCCTGGAGTACAACTATCAAGCCTGGCGTCAACAACGCAACGAGCAAGTTCTTTCTGAGACTCTGAATCAGGCAGAGATCGCTTGTTCGTGCTCTCTTTAGATACTGAGTAAGCGCTAATACTGTCACAGTTGGTCGTCCTTGGGATAAATCCGTAACTACCTTGCACATTCATGGGGTCCCGTTGTCCATGGCGTTCCACGCGTATGACCCCCATATTGCTATCGCGAATGAAACGGACATTATCAGGTCCGTTTCTTAGGTTCAGATGGATAATCTGTGGATAGTGACATGAAGGTGTTAGTGTCTGGGATTGGTCGCGACGTCGGCAGTTGACGAGTTTCTGTAATGGTAATCCCAAGAAAGCAAGCATCACCTCCCTTCAAATCATTAATCAGGACGTTGGTGGTATATTGCTAGCGGGCTCTGGTAATGTGCTGTGCCCTCGGCTTTTCGTTGTCCCGCTAATTCCGTGACCAGCCGACGGCATGATTCGACTTTACCGTAGCTATGATCCTGCAACTAGCAACACTGATGTTCAGATGGTCAGCGCATTCCGCGGGCTGAGTGACATCATCAGCGTGCGTCGCGGAAGCGGTGTGGTTGTGGACTGGAAACAAGCGGGTGGTTTCTTACTTGTCGGGGGCGATTCACGGATCATTAGAGTGTGGGATGCCCATACAGAAGCCCAGCTGCTGGTACGTAGACGTTTGTTTTTAGGCTGAGAGCCAACATGACAAGGGCATCCGCAGGATTTGGAAACCAACTCTGACAGTCCAGTTACGGCGATTGCTTCTGAACGGGGCCCGTCTTCCGTTTTGCTGGCTGGTTTTGCTGATGGAGTGACCAAAGTGTTCGATCGACGTTTGGAAGAGGAGGATGCCATTGTACGGTCTTTCAACGAACACAACAATTGGGTGCAGAACGTTCGCTGGCATCCTCACTTTGGGAACCAGTTTTTGTCAGCGAGGTTAGTCATGCTTCTACTAATGTGGTCGATTTCTAATATATCGTTCTCAAGTACGAATGGCGAGGTCAAACTATGGGACACCCGTGGCGCCGATCGGGCCGTAGAAACCTGGGATTTGTTCCCCGGGGGACTTGCTGCGTTCGATGTTCATTCACAAAGCGGAGTGTTTGCAGGGTGTGTAACGCCACGAGATATCCATTATGGTGTGGTGTTCACGATCTGTCCTCCAGGGTTTCTTCCCTATCGCCCTCCAACTGGCGGAGTCAGCGTGTTACTGTACATTCGATGTCGCGACCCACGATTCTTTCTACCGCAACCATGACCACTGGTCTGACGACGTCTCCGACTCGGGGATTCCCATCGCAGTATATCCCGCGATCAAGTTCCATAACTTTCCATCCAACGGAAATGTTGTATGGCGTTGGTAGCCCCGATGGGACCGGTACGTGCTTATACTCGATTAGGCGAAAGAAACTTGCTTATGGAACCACTTCAGTTCGAATTTTTGGCTCTAAGTTGCTGTGAGAACAAGCAAACCATATGGATCTTGAAAGCCACATTCATGCCAAGTTATTTCTTTACCTTCCTTACCATCTGCTGTTCGACGTGAAGTAGTTTACAAGCCACCAGTGACATGTAACATTCTGACATTGCTCTCCACTAATTCTCTGTATCTATATACTCGCTCAAGTATCGATCTACGCGTGATTCACTCCCAGCTTTACGTAGTTGGGTGTGGACGTCCGTCATTGGCGTCACTTTTCGAATCCGACAGATTCTCGACCCAATTCAGGTGTATACATGAGAAATTTCCAAATTCCGTCATATTCAAGGCCATCGTCATGCCTCCAGCTGCAGCGCAAGACCCTCTCAACAACGCCGAGGACCAAGAAGGCGAGGAAAGCGACGAATACGATTTCGAAGTATGTGGAAATTGTTTTGTATTGTCTTTTTGTCATACGTTACCTCACAGGACGAAGAGGGCGACGAAGAATACGATGACGATCGTGATGAGGGCGGAGAAAGCGAACAGAACGGTGTGAGCCCCACATGTCTACAATAATCTGTCATGCTCACCATTTCGGCTCCTACTATCAGCGCTCTAACTTGACAGCACTACTCATCGGTGGGGAAGAGGTGGGTAGTCAAATAATTTATTTAGTACTAGAATTGCTGAAAGTGGGCAACGGATAGGAGGGAGAAGACGAAGAATATAGCGATGCCGAGGTAGAAGATGGATCGGCCCCTACGGGCTCTGCCAAACGTACCAGAGATAGGGATGAAGGGGACGAGGACGGGGATGACGAGCAAGACCCGAAGAAGTTCAAAGTATAGGACAAATCCCTCTGTGATATTTTATTACCGGAATCAACACAACATCTGGTCTTGCAACAAACATGTTACAGGAGCTCTTGCGAACACCGTGGCTGGTAGCTAGCAACCGCTCTCTGGTTCAATCAGAACACTAATACATGATGGATCTCTTGTCCTGCTCGTTTCACGTACAACGGTCATACCCTAGAATACGCTAAGATTAGACATCGAGGACTTCATCATGAGACTCACGATATTGGGTACGTTCAGACGCGTTCATGTTCATGGAACAACCGCCTCTTCACTCCAACCATCTTCTGTGCGGGTAAAGAACGTCCTTTGGTTTGGTTTGATAGCCATCTGGACCCAATCAACCTTAAGCGGTTCGATGACGATGATAGCATAGTTGCTGAGGGCACGCTCGGAAAGCTCCTTCTCTCTATCCGTCTTCGCTTCACTCGGTTTGGGCACCCTTATAGGCCAGTCGTTTGCATCTTCGTCGTCCTCCAGAGGCGCACCAGGGGTTGGGCGACACCAAGTAGCACGCATCTCTTCATTTACAGCGTCGAAAAGCTCGCGTCGCTTGGCCTCCCAGTCTACTCCGGCCATCTCGAGAGCATTGATGCCAACGCACTCGACAGCGGTATGTAGAGTGGCCGACATGGAATGCTGAGGTGAAGCAAAGACACGAGCAAGCCCAGAGATACGAAACTGGTCCGAAGTAGCGTTGATCCACCAGGCGAGCTCGACGGTGTCCGCGTGGGCTATCTGATGGACCTTCGGAGTACGAATGTCGGTAGAAGTAACTAAAACGGGGAAGAAAGGCCTAGAGGGCGGCACGAGGAAGCCACGATGGATGACTGAGCGAACGCAAGGCTTTCCGGTGTCATCGACCGTAGCCAGCTGAAAGACTGGAAAGCGGTTACGACGAAAAGCTGATTCGCAAGGAGACACTTACGGCTCGAGTTTGAGTGCTGTTCAACGGCTTGTTGGAGGGCTTTGTACCACCGAGGGGTAGACATCATTACAAAAGCGGTGACTGGTAGCGACGTGCCGCATGGGGTTAGGTGCCCCGAGCTGCACGAAAAAAAAA
>QFDV01000075.1:93620-110462 GCA_003315845.1 Lactarius trivialis
GGCAATGCTCGATGCGAAGACGGGGTCACCTCGGCAGCCAAACTCATTGCTTTCCCTTCGCAGTATTCTCCACTCGCTCCACGTGCCTCTCGATTTCGCTTTACACAATTCTGGAAATGATGCCTTTGCTTGTCTTCTTGCCTTCCAGATGCTGGTGGACCCCAAGCACACCCAGGCTCCACCTCCACGAGTCCAGGGACACCCCGCACTGACGAGAAGCATTACCCAGGGCTCGATCCCGTTACTTTCACCCATGCTTACCCCTCCCATAATGGCGGTGGCCGCCATGCAAAGGCCACACTCCGCCTCCCCCCAGGCTCCACACTTCGACATGGGTGACAACCTAACGATCCCACGCCAATCACAGTCGTTTGCGAATCGCCTGTCTGTGGGGGATATACAGGCGAGAATGACCATTGCCGGCGCTCCCGATGAGCAAGGGAGGATTAAAAATACGCCAAACATCCTTAGCCGAACGTTGGCCCACGCAACCATTGGATAAACTGACAATTCCTTTTGCATTCCCAGACTCATGAACGCATTATCGCTATCGAAATGTCGTTATCGAATGCAAATTCTTTTGTATACGCCCCAATCATATTTTTGGACATTCGGACATGGTCTTGTTCGCTTGGTTAGTGATCTGGTTGGACTCTCTATGTTTAGTTCATGCGTGGCCGTCTGTACCAATATATCAGTCGCGTAACGCGAGCCTTCCATTTGAACGACAATGAAACCTGACTCGGCGACTTTCGAGCAGATCCTACCAAGATGAGCAAGAAATATATATGGTAAACAAAGGCTAGTGCGGTGCGAAGATAAGTCAGAGATCGTTCGATATCGAGGATCTGAAGAGCACATCCAGAGGACAAACCAGGAATCTCCTCGATCCTCACCCTGTTTCCAAATTATCCGCCCCGAATGATAGAAGCATAGCATATTCATAACCTGGCTGTTGCATTGCCCATTTGTCTCGCACGGGACCATAATTCTCAAAGGGACGACGTCTCGTCAGTAATATGACAATCATGTTCCGCGCTGATATCAGCGGTCTTACACAACAAGGCTTACACGACAAGGTAACTGTCAGTCGTAAAGCTCGCATCTTCTGAGAACACCACATTTTCGCCGTCATCTACTCCCGAGACTGACGCCACACGGACACCAACGGTGTTCCCTAATCCCACAAAGGATACTCGGACAGGGAAGAATGCGTTCACATCGTTACCACCGACGGAGAATTCCAAACTCCCCGATCTGTCATCGGCATTGACAAGAGGTATAGTCCAATCGAGATGGTGACTGGACGGGTTGAGCTGCCATTCGCCAGAGTGAGGTGCCACCGTCGGATAAGAACCAGCACTGTCAAGTATTGTGAAATCCAAGTGAGGTAAATTCGAAGCATTGCTACTTACGGAAGCGGGATAGAGATAGTAAGGTCATAAAGGGTGACGTTCTCATTCTCCAGTTCGTATTCGATATTGACATCGCAAGTGCCATCATTAGAGGGCGTTGGCCAGCAATTGACTTCCGAACCGGGGTCAATGATTGCCAGTAAAGTAAAGGGGTTACGTACTAGAAAGAGGGATGTAGCTTTCGTCCTTTCCCGTGTACCTCCACTTCAATACCGCGAGGGACTGGTTGACAGGAAATCCACGAGAGGAATCTTTGAGTGCAATTATTCTCTCTTTGTTCACGGCAAGCTTCCCAACGTTCGGGTGTTGCTTGAATTGAAGCTCTGGTCCGAAAACAGACGGCGCAGGTAGCAGCAAGACTTTGATCCGAGAGAGCGATGGATCTGTTACGTGCAAGTTCATGTCACCCTTCAGCTCCAGCGATTCTATGCCACCCTCGCGGGACAGAGACAGCGATATGCTTTCCTTCGTCGTAATGTGAATACTAACGAAAGCCTCAGTTGAATTCAGGTTAACCGAAAGAGGTAACGTACCTTTCGGGGGTGACCGTGGGGAGAGAGCTCGTGATATCCTTGACTAGAGTGGGTTCGGGAGTAGACGCAGCTGGGGTGTTGGGAGTAGATATGTCCTCCGAAAGAAGCGCGCTACCGCCCAAAGCATCCAAGAGTTCAGCCTGCTTTGTTTTTTTGCTGCCGAGTTTCATACCAGAACTCTTAAAAGCTGGGGCCCTCAAGGATGAAGGTGCGGGGGACGCCGTCCGAGCAGGAGATGAGGGGGCATCAAACCGTGGAACAGAAGAATAACCAGAGACTCCGCCACCAAGATAGTTGCCGCTACCTAGACCGCCTCCCCCAGGAGCAGAGCGTTTTTGTTGCTCACGTCTCTGCATCTCCAGTTGCTTGGCCCTACGTTTCAATTCCTCCTTGGCCTCGGCTTCCTTATTCTGCAGGGAATGTCATTCACAATGAAATTTGCATGATCGACTGGGCGTACTCTGGAAATGATCTCCTGGATCTTTTCTTCATGACTTTCCATCTCCAGGATGCTTCTGACCTGCATCAAATTGACTTGCTCTCGGTAGCCTAGGCTCACTATCTCGTCAAACGCTCCAAGTAATTCGAAAGAGTTCTTCGTAATTTCTCTTTGGTCGGCACTACGGCACATGTCTGATACAACGCGGGAGAAGAGATGAAGTGTCTCAATATCTTGCAGAATATTCGAAGCTTTGTTGGTTATGAGGACAATATAAAGGTCTTCAAGAAGCTGGTAGACATAGCGAACTTCGGCGGTTTCGACGGAAGTGTGTTGCGTATTAGCGGGTATGAGTTTTGGAAAGGAGGCTAGCAAAGCGTCGATCCTGGTCCGGGTCATATCCCTAAATTGTCGTGATATTACAGCTGGCCATCGCGAGTGAAGGTTTTGTGTACCAGCAAATATAATTGAACTGGCATACCTTTACCACCCTTGGTACATATTGAAGCGGCGAGTACGACCTCGAAACATAACGAATCAGAAAAGCAGGGAAAACGCGCAAAACGAAATAGCACACCATGATGAAATGTTCACGGGCGTGGCGAGATTGAACGGACTGCCAGTGCCCGTTAGACACGTTAGCCACCTCAGCGGGCTGCGGGCTGCGGGCCGCGAATAACCCATCGACAACTCTCAAATCAACAACCATGACTTGAAATCTTCAACCCCTACCCGCGACCCTACTACTCGCGATATTTCACCTTGACTAGATCTATATGATGCAATTGGCATGCCCATCTTAGGGCAGTTCCAATCCTGGCCCAAAGATTGGGGTGGACACGGGTGACGCACCTCTCCCTTCACGGCAATCATGATCATATCCAACGTAGACGATGGTACCCATATCCAAGCTATCACACGGGATCAACAGCAAGTCTTCCTTCGCGATCGAGGGTTCCGTTGCAACTTTTTGTTCCAGAGGATCGAAACGGGCAAAAGCTGCGTAATCGCACCCTGCAACTTTGAAGTTGATCATTCCACAGTCTCACTTGAAGAATACAAGCTGGTCCTGTTAACGCCTTTTCACCCTTGTTGGCTTTCTGGTGCAGAGAATCCTTGCCTGTTGAACTTGAGCTTGAGCAGCGACCCGCCTCCTTGTTCACCATGGTCAAAAGGCCCATTGCCCTTCACATTATCCGCTGTGATCGCGCAGAGATACTGCTGACTGTATCACGGTCCCTCTTAGGGGATATGCGTGTCCCCCTAAAACAGGATCGTACTTGAATTCACCTTCGTGTTGCATATCCCCCGAATCGTGACCCCATTCTCTGCAGGTGGCCGACACCGTTCGGATCGATATCTGAGAATATTCGCCCGAAGCGCGGGTATTTCATTCCGTTAAGTTATCTCATCGGAGATCTCCGTATTACTACCTGTAAAGTAATCTCCACGACGGGTCAACGTAAAAAGTGATTGTGTCTCCAAATCTACAACGGCGAACACGACCAATTCTTCACTTCCAGCCGTCCTGAGGCCGCAACCTCGGTCACCGGTTCAAGGGTATGTGCTCCCCGTCGTTTTGCTCCGCCTTTTCCATCTGAAGAGTCTACAAAACAAGTCACGGCCCGAAGCAACGCCTTCTATGCACGGGCTGATCGTGTTCTCGGTTATTCACTTTGAGAGGTTAGAGTTTAGGAGGGACCGAATAATGTGCCGAACGCTTCCAGATGGCTCTTGGCAGCTGTCAGATGGTTTGAAGGGGCGTGTCGACAGGCCTCATCGGCCCCCATCGATCAAGTCATGACTTCTTCGAACTTCTAAACAGGTGGGGGTGGAAGAGCTGTGGTCACGCTCTCGTCTTGGAACCGCAATTAATCGCAGGTTCGAATGTTCCTCCTGCACCTTGTATGTCACACGACGTGTTAAAGTGGCACCTGTCCTCAAGCCTCGTTTGACAGGCGGGAAACCCGTTCGCGTCCCGTGTGCACGCCACCGAGTGAGGAACTCGAGACAATTCCTTCGGTTTGCAACATCCAGCACTACGGCAGTTCCAATACATATTCGAAGCATGGCGCCGTGGCGATATGGTAATTGCCGACATCGCATCGAGGCATCCGATTATAGGGGTCGTGACCGGCTGTAAGGCCCCGTGACTATGTGCTCGGGACCATTGGCCGCGCCGAGCGAGATTGAACGATTGGAACCTAGAATGCGCCCGGTGTGCCTCCAGGCCACGGTGTGGCGGAGCCCTTCTTATCCGCGTGGAGCTAGGCTGTGCAACACGAGGATAATTGCAGTCCAAAGGGCTTGTCTCACTTCACTTCCAAGTTGGCTTGCCTATGTCCGGACTTAAATCTTGAAGAGACGGCGGATAGATCACCTTGCACACCACGTGCACCCGGTACCTCTGGCCCGAGCAGTCTGGACGGCGTGACGACCGGGTGGAGGCCCGCACGGAACGAAGTGTATGGTGGCGAGAGCGCGCGAGACGAGCTATTCCGATATCAACGGATGGCACCACTCCATGAGCAAAGTCACTCGACTTAGCAGTGATTAATCCTAGGCTGGATGCGAAAACTACAGGTAAGATTACCTGTGTCAGAAGTAGCTGTCCCTAGAGCGTTCTCGGGGTTGGGCCTCGCTGCCAATACACCGCTACGGCTGCGGAGAAGATGTTCGTCCTCAATTACTGCACGTTGAGCAACGATAGCTGACCGGGAAATTTCCTGGCGCTTCCTCAACACCACACTCACAAGGCGGGGTGGTTTCCGACAATTCACTCAACACGTGTAGACCCTCTTTTCTTGCCGTTCAAGCACTACGGTTACTCGGCTCAATACGCGGTCGTGGCACAGCCTGCTGTTGTACTCCTGGAATCGCTTGAGATGGTAAAGGGTCAGCGCTAGTCAGCCCCCGGCACTTGGCACCAGCGACTAATAAGAACTCGTCTCGGAACTCGGCTAGAGTCAACTACTTCAACAGCATTGAGTTCTTGACAGAACCCAACTGTCAGCGTCTATAATGGCTCAATACACAGTATTATTAGCGATGATCTAGCTATTTTTTTTTGGCAAGATGTTGGCATGAACCCATGCGCCCTCGATGCTTACTGATGACACATAGGCGAGGACTGCAAGTAATGTAGTTGTCTGGAACTGAAGGCCGCGGCGTTTCCGCTTTGTTTTTCTTTGTGCCGAACGACGAACAACAATCACGGAATTTGCGGAAAAAATTATGAATGTTTCCCTTTTACCGAGAGCTACCTCCAAAGGGAGTATTCATACAGTGAAGTTCCACAGTGTAGTGACAGTGCATGCGAGATCGGGAAGGACTCATACACATTATTGAGATTGATAATCTCACGAGTACAACCACCAATTAACGCCAAAGTAATGCCACATAACCACCATCCTCGCTTGTGGCAAGTGTAAACACTCTATTATCTCAGTGAGTGGACGCCTCGAGGCCGCCTGGCAAATTTTGAAGGCGAGCATATGATGTGGTGCATCAAGTCAGGTCAAGGGTCAGGTTAGTTGAGCGCGTATACATGTGGCTTCGAATGGATGCAGGGTGACACCACAGACGCTCCAGATTCAAATCATAGAATAGATCGAAGCAACTGACTAAGGACCAGAGGAGCGGGTAGTTGTCGCCGAGGAAGCGCTGGAAGCGCGCTCGCTCGAACACGTTTGCCCTTGTGACTTTGAAACCAGGTGCACGACCTTACCCAGGTACATATCTTCGGTGTTATCAGGTTATCAGTATTTATTTCTATCCCATTTGGAAATATACTTCCGAATAGGGTTAACCTGCCTTGGTACCTCTCCCGCGCCTGGCGCACATCCAAACCTTCGTCCACAGCTAGCTTCCTTCAAGTTGTTCCTTGATCTTGTCCAGTACTCTGGACAACACAGCCGTTCCTTTTATTCCCTCCTCTTCCCAATCGGGACATATGGGTACGGCCACAATCACCCATAACCCGAAGACGATAAAAGGCTCGAGAAGTGTCCCTGTCTCTCCAGTTCGAGCACCCATCTCTCATCGACTAGTCTACTCTGCACACACTTGACTCTTCCACTTCCGTCCTCGACATCATCACAAGCCATGTCCCCACCCATCAAATCCTCCAAGGTCGGAACCTCAGTGTCCGCCATCCCCATCCCTCCCCGCGAAGGGACGGATATCCAGGGCTCTTGCGTTAACTTCAGCGCACCACAATGCTGCCACTGTGGGTGGCGTGGATCCCATTCCCCAACTTGCCCATTCGGCAGCGGCCGCCACTGAACTGCTCTACTATCACCCGTGCCGTACGCATTGCTGCTTCTATCTCTACGTTTTACTAACGACTTGACGTTATTCAGTCATACCCAATCGCAATGCCACACATGGCATCGTGATATTCCCTCTGTACTATCACCACCTTCGCCAACCCTATCGTAATAATGCTAATCCAAGCATCCAATTGAGTCAGCCCCGCAAGAAGTTGTGACGGAAGTGGCGGGGAGGTGTGGTTCATAACTGGAGAAGTGCATCGTTGTATCATATCGATCAAACAACATGTTTTTTTTTCGAGCACTGTATGATCCTTTTCTTCGTAGCTCCAGTGTTTTAGGCATGGACCTTTCGTAGGAGGGGTGACGTCGTTGTTTACCTGACGTATCGATCAAATCCCTGACTGTTGTTCCAAATGGGGCTGCGGATGCCTCCGACCTGAGCGATACGGCAGATATGATATAACTTGGCCCTTTGTGCCTGATACTGGACAAGGTTGTCCTCGTCACGTTTGTTACTCACTGGCATGTCCAATAACAGCCTTTCCCCTCCATCTCATTCGGATGAAGTCAAGGTTGCTTTCCCCAACGAGCATGTCATTCTCCTGACCATGAATCGTCCCAAATCTTTGAATGCCATGTGGGATACCATGCAAGGCGACCTCGAAATAATACTAAATTGGTTCGAGGAAGAACCTAAACTATGGTTCGTATATACTTGGTTGTGAGCGAGCGTCTTTTACGGTTGTCAAGGGTGGCGATTATTACAGGCCAGGGCAAGGCATTCTGCGCTGGTGCAGATCTGAAAGCGTGCATAGTTGTTCGGCTGACTGAAATAGTCCAGAATGAGGCTAACTTTCTTTTCAGATGGGCCGCTCAACTCAGTAGTGTCGAGCGCCATGTTTGGCCTGTCAACGGGTTTGGGTCGCTTTCTCGGCGCACCATGTCCAAGCCCATAATCGCCGCGGTGAACGGGATAGCGTTCGGAGGCGGTATGGAAATGATACTTAATTGTGACCTCGTCATCGCCAGCGACGACGCAGTCTTTGCACTTCCAGAAGTAAAGCGAGGCGTCGTTGCAGCACAGGGGGGTGAGTGACATGATGCTACGGAAAAACTAGCCACGGGATATCGATTAGGGTACGTCCTCGCAGGCATACCCAGGCTCAAGGCGGCCCTCGGACATCAAGTGGGTCTAAGTTCTACTTCACTGTAGGCGTTTAGTCTGTGATTGGCTTACCGGTTTCGACAGCTTGCATCCGAGATGCTTCTCCTTGGCCGGACAGTGAGCGCTGTGGAAGCACATGAGCGCTTTGGATTGTGAGAGTGCTAGTTCTTCGACCTAAGTGTTTGCTCATGAAGTTTAGTGTCAACATGGTAGTACCCAAGGCTCAATTGCTACAGACAGCTATCGAGTGGGCTTTCAGTATTACTCAGAACTCGCCCGATGCAGTGCAAAGTACAAAGCGAGCACTAATCGAAGCCGCAAAACACGGGGATGTTGAGCAAGCCAACATCGCACACACCCGGAGTCCCGAAAGCGCAAGGACTTATCAAGGGGAGAACATAAAGGTAAGTCAGATGTTAATAATTCGACTATGTACGATGATTTCACGCGTTGTGAACTCGTACAGGAGGGTCTCAAAGCCTTTCAGGTACGCGAACGATAGCTTCAGATCCGGGTGACGAATTGATTTACTTTAGGAAAAACGCAAACCTATTTGGACCAACCCTGCCAAGTTGTGAGTTTGAGAGGGGATGCGGAGTGTAGTAGAGATACCGTAGTATGTACACGGTCCGAGTCAGCCGCCGATGTAAAAATAGCGTCACTTGAGCGTTACAGAGCGTTACACGCAGTCGGGCGGGCTAACACGCCGCACACCTATAAGCAACTCAACCGCTACGGCTTCCTCACACTCTTTTACCTTCCTCTTCCACCTTACGGTAAATTTTCTATTCCTCTCCTTCATACACAATGCGCCCCGCCTTCAGGTGACGTTGCTTCGCTTCATTTGAATAGTCCTTCCTAACCTCCCACTTGCCAGTATTATTCTCTTCTTCCTCCCTTTGGTCTTTGCCATCGACTTTTCGGTTCCCAGCAATATCACGTCCGGAGGATCAGCCACGATTACTTTTTCGAGTACCGCTAGTGACCCCGCTACCTTCTCCATCGAGCTGGTAAATACCGTGTTCAACAACGCTTTCGCCATTGCAAACAATGTCCAAACATCCTCTGGATCCATCACTATTAATTTTCCTAGTGTCCCTCCCGGGTAAAAAAAATATCGTCAATTTTACTATGATTCTTGGGCTGATGTTGTGCATAGAGCCGGTTACACGCTCGAGGCTGTTGATATTAGGTAGGCAAATAATGCCTTTTTACAAGCATCGCGGCCAACTTCTATAAACTTTTCAAGCAATATCAGTTCAATCTTTGGCACAAGCAGTTCTTTTTCTATTGGCGCGACCGTGAGCACGACCAGTTCTAGTTCTACTCCGACCTCGTCTTCAATCTCGACCTCACTTTCGTGCGTGTCTCTTCACTTCGTCTCACACTTTATAACGTATTATTTCCAAAAAGGTCTGGTTCCGCTACCACTCCTGCGCGCAGCACCACATCCACGACTGGGTTCGGTGTTACGGCGACGACATCCATCTCGTCGGGTTCGAGTGGCTCCTCGAGCTCAAGCGGCACTTCATCTTCATCGAGCTCTTCGTCGAGTTCTTTCAACGGAAATGGCGCTCTGGGAAGTCACATCGGTAGTGGCGTCGGCGGTTCCATTGCCGCGGCTGTTATCGGTGTAATTGCGGGTGCCGTCTTCGTATGATCTCTGCTAGTGGGCTCCAGATCCGCGGATTCCTGAACACTGAGACTATGTAGTGATCCTAGCCACCCCAATTTCTTCGGACGCGCGTTGTAGTGTGAATGGTTCGACTTTCTCGTATATGTACCCGGACATTGAACATTTGGACACTGTTTATCTGCATTTGGACAGTGGGATATGAATTCACGAAACAACATCGGGTGACGGGCTCTTGACAGCAGAAGTACAGTTGCTGATTCCGTCAACGGACCTCCGACATTGTTACTCACGGCGCGCCAATATTTACAGTAATAGTGTGCGTCCAACGGGAAATGGGAGAAAACAGTCTAATGGATGTTTATCTGGGACTGAACCCGAGACTAAACCCGCGTGAGATTCGCGACAGCCGTGCGAGATTCGTCTCAACCTGATGTTCCTTTCCCATCTACTCCATGATCATATTTTCTGGAAAATGAAACGACAATTTGGACTGAACCATTCCCCCACAAAAGAAAAGGCGTGTTTCCCAGCGTGAATTAGTCAGATCGGGGCCAGGGTTCCAGCAAGCGACCGATCGGATCCGATCTAGTAGACATCTAGAAGTTCCACAAAGCCAACGCGCAAAGGTCATAACGATGGTGCAGTGGTCCTGTGAACGTGGAGAAATCAATGGGGCGGGCGGAGCTCACACAGCCACGTTTGAATAACAATGCGACACATGATCAGAGAATGGCATGCCACGCCGAAAACTCCCCACAACCTCAGGTTGCTGCGTCACGGCGGCGCGTCAACTCTACATCGTGATCAAAACACGGAATTTCTAGAAGCATACGCTAGGAGGGGAGCAGATGGTGCGGCAGATTTGGGAAACCTGTGTGTTCGTCGGAGTAACAAATGTATCTGTTGCATACCGCAAAGTACACGCGAACGAGGCATAATGGATTGTCAGATCGTTGCTGGCGTTTTCATTGAAGTTCTCCTGTTACGACGACGGGGACGAGGGCTATTCATGTTATGTTATGAAACTGACAAACGGACCGTGGGAGCGCGGACTTGGTGGGCGACCCGCGCCGTCGCCGGTATTCGCGTTCACTCCCGACTCGTTCCCACCTCGTCAACATGGCCAGCGCATTGCTACGGCGTCAGCTGGCGCGCAATATTGGCCTTTCACACCACCGTTTTCTATCTCGCTCTTCCCTAGCCCTCGCTCAGTCCGTATCTCAGGGTCCAACAACCGCCACGGATGGCGTTAAGAGCGCATACACTAAGCATATAGCCGAAGACCTACAAGGAATTTCTGCGAGTGAAATTCTGGCAGAGTCTGGAACGAGGAAAGATGCGCAGATGAGGCATTTCACTGGTGAGATCTAGTTCTCTTTCAGAAAGCTCGGAGACCAACGACACCGTCTAGTCAACTTTGGGTGAGCTGCCCTGGATAAACCCTTCCTCGTACTCTTCGCTTATTCCTGTCCACGCTAGTCCTCAGCACCCTGCCGCGCACGGTGTGCTTAGACTGATTTTAGAGCTTAATGGAGAGGAGATTCTTCGGTCCGATCCAGTGAGTGCGCCTCTTGACTTGTGGTACATGTGTATTGACTTCACTCGAAGCATATCGGTCTTTTACACAGAGGAACTGAGAAGTTGATTGAATACAAAACTTACATTCAAGCTCTACCATACTTCGACCGTCTGGACTACGTTTCAATGAGTGGGCATCTTTGCACTGCACGCCGAAGCGAATGGTTCACACCCTTTCCTAGTGACGAACGAGCTCTGCTACTCCCTCGCAGTGGAGAAGCTCCTCAACATCGAGGTTCCGGAACGCGCAAAATGGATTCGAACGCTCTTTGGGGAAATCACTCGCGTACTCAATCGTGCGTCTGGTCAACTCTAGCGCACGGGGACGTATAATTAATCTGCTTTAGACCTAATGGCTGTTTTGACTCACGCCATGGACGTCGGTGCTCTCACTCCTTTCCTCTGGGGTTTCGAAGAGCGGGAGAAATTGATGGAGTTTTACGAGCGCGTCTCTGGTGCTCGCCTTCACGCCGCCTACGTCCGCCCGGGTGGCGTGGCGTTCGACCTCCCCCACGGTCTTCTCGACGATATCTTCAAATGGGCGACTCAATTCAGTTCCCGCGTAGACGAGATTGAGCAAGTCGTAACTGGCAATCGAATCTGGAAACAAAGGACAGTCGGTATAGGAAAGGTGACAGCGCAACAGGCTCTTGACTATAGTTTCTCCGGCGTTATGCTCCGTGGAAGTGGTGTCAAGTGGGATATTAGAAAAGTTGCACCTTACGACAAATATGATGAAGTGCGCTACGCGGCCTGCCTTTCCTCTCCTCGCGCATTAAGTTAATACCCCCGCCCTCTAGGTCGAATTCGACGTTCCTATTGGAAAGAATGGCGATTGCTACGATCGCTACCTTTGTAGGGTGCAAGAATTCCGAGAATCGTTACACATCATTAGCCAGGTAAGTATGGTTCAAGAGGCGCACAGACCCCAGAAATGTTCGAGCGTTTGTCGTTAGTGCCTGAACAAGATCACAACCGGTCCCGTCAAGGTTGACGATCACAAATTGGTCCCCCCTCCTCGTGCATCAATGAAGGAAAGCATGGAGTCTCTCATTCACCACTTCAAGGCAATTTACTTTCTGCTCTCCCCTCCACGAGATTTGTTTGTTCAACAGCTCTATAGATATTTTCTGAAGGATACTCTGTGCCTCCGGGAGAAACATATGCGGCCATTGAAGCTCCAAAAGGCGAAATGGCCGTTTATCTAGTTTCGTGAGTTGTTTGAAGCTGTTATGTGGCTGCCGCCAACTTTCCTTTTCAGCGACGGGTCCAATCGACCATATCGGTGCAGTATCCGTGCTCCGGGGTTTGCCCATCTGGCAGGAGCTGATTTCATGTCGAGACGTGAGTGTCCTTAATTCCAACGAATGACTGATCTCACATAACATTTTCAGATGTAAGATTGTTGTTGTCTGGGTGGCTGTGACTACCGACTAATGACATATTTCCAGCACTTCATTGCGGATGTTGTTACCATTATTGGGACTATGGATCTCGTATTCGGGCAAGTGCAGACTCTTTCTTTTGAGCTACGGCTGAATAAATACCAACCACAGGGAAGTCGATCGATAGGTGCAGGTGGGTGTTTGTCCGGAGGGGTCCAGAAGCAATTTACAAATAGAACATTTGTCTATCGCAACTCTAGACAAAGTCTAGAGGATGTCTATCTTCTTGACTAATGCGAATGTCCGCTAGTATAAAATCTTTCTCGTCACCTTCGTGCGCTGCGAGCTCTGCCTGCAACTTAGATGCGAGCACCGGGAGATATCCTCGTTCCGTGTTCGTGTGTCCACCTAGAATGATACCTTCAGCGTTCTTACGAGGAGAGTGTTTGATGGACGTACACAGTATAACGTTCCTTCCTGTCGCAACAGCCGCAAGTACTTCGTGCTATGCAGCATGGGTAAGTATTTTGAAGAACTCGAGAGTGTGCGTCAGCCCACGTACGTGTGACATTTCCCCGGTAAGATAAACATCTGCGTCCACTCCAAGTAACACAGAACCCCCTGAGCCAGCGCAAATTGCGACCGACTCCACATCTAGTTTGGGGTTGTCAGTCGGTAGTGCCACTTGGACTGCGTGGGTTGCAGGGGCTTGTCAACAACGAAGTAAGCGGGAATCGAACGTGCACAAACTTTGGGAGAGACTCAAGTGCTTCTTGACTCTCTCTTGCAGACTTGACATGCTGGTCTTCTCGCTCAACCTGAACAGCCTCCCGAGCCCGCCTCTTCCGCTAGAATGCTCGTCCCCGATCAAATCGATGTGGCCGCTGCCCAACCCAAACGCGAGCCAGTCGTTGATACCGCCGTGAACGGAGTCCAGCGCGGTATGGGGGCTATAGACAGAAACGCCAGCGGCCGCGCAGCGCAACAGGGATGCCTGAAGCGGGTTGGACAGCGTCATGGACGAGAGTGGTTTGAAAATGGGCGGATGATACGCGATGATCATGGACGCCTGTAGCGAGATAGCCTCGTTTGCAACGCTGGTAGTCAGACTATGGAAGAACCGAGTCAGACTCGGTTGGTGGGCGAGTGCGGAGTCCTACTCGATCGTCAACAGTATTTTCTGCGGCGAACGCTGCAGCTGCTGCTGAGGAGCTTCTGTCATGCGAGCTTCAGCGTCAGGTGGTAAGGAGACCCGGTAGACAATAACCTAGTAGCAATCCGACCTGACTGACGAGGTGAACCAAGGCTCATAACCCAATCAAGGACGGGCTCACATTGTCCCATTTCTCTGCCAGAGCAAGAGGAGCGATCCGTTCCATCGCCTTACCTACATGTCTCGCAATCGACATCATGACGGTTGTGTGTCGATTACGCTGACGCGCTGAGACAGAGCGCTGTTTCAATGTTCCTCGGGCGTGTGCGTGTGCGAGATGCGGCTTTGTGCACCCCTTGACTGCTCACTCACTCACTCTTCCTCGTGAAACGCGCGCCGGAGAAGAGGCTAGAAGCAAGCAAGCTTGAAGGTTAACAATGTTTATAATACATGCAGGCTTACGCAAGTGCCTCCGAGTCAACGTCATGTGTAATGGGCTCTGCCATTGCATTGCCAGTTGCAGAGCCCATTACTCATGTTGTTGAGGTGGCATCTTTGGAGACATTGCGACGTCTACTATACCCCGTTTGTGTCCTGTGGCTCGCCCCCTCTACATTCCTCGGTTCTTGTGTCTCGAATGTATCGCTGTTCTCCGAGTCAACTGATAAATTCATGTGAGCGCCGATTCGTATGTCGCAGTGCCTCTCACGTTCCCCGCCGTAGTAGTACTCTCTTCGAACCGATCCATACTATCGCTCTAACTCTCGCTGCATCCCGTCTCACTTCTATCTCCCTTTCCCGTCTACGTCTTCTCCTTTGGTACAAGTCACAACTCGCACAACACCTTCAACATAGACACCAGTCAGTAGACGAGACTTGTTGCTTTACAGCGTGGCCGGATACTATGAGTCACGGGGGCCCTCAGGAAGGGGCTTCAATACGAGATGATTGATGGTTTCCTGATCACTGTCGGAAGGACCGGACCACTGGAAGCAACCTGCCAGAGTTGGTTTTCCCAACATCGCTACGCCAACATTGCTTCGCAGGCCTCAATGCAGGCCTCAATTTAGTTTCATTTATCTGCATAGTAAGTGACGCGCACACAACGTCATCGTGTCATTCAGCTTCATTTGTACAGCTTCATTTGTCAAATGTTTTGCCATACTACCAACACCCAGACTTATCATCCGAGTCGTAGCGGCGACAACACCGAAGTGGTACCACTTAGGTAATGGCCAGATATGGCCGGCCCGGGACCTTACTAGTAGGCCTTACTTACTCGCAGTGTGTGTCCCGGGATTGAGCCACTAATAGGAGTAACTGTATCCTCTCCTCATACTTTCATCTCACCTACCCTCTCCCGGGTAGGAACTCTATATAATCACTACACTTGCTCTCACCAATACTGAATATAGAATGGCCTACGCTGCCCTGGAACAGGATTCTTCATTGTCCGCCATTGTCCCAGAGCGAACGGCCTTGTGCAGGCTTGGTGAAACTGAGCTGCTCACTAAACTACATGCCAAATTCTGGCGCAGAAGTATGGGAGCTGAAGAGAGTGGGTGGCGCAGGACTCGGCTTGACATTGAACCCAATGTGGATGAACACACAGGAGGTGATGACTCTGAAGCCACAGACTCGGAGGGCGAGGACAACCAGATCAGTTATGTCCTCCATACTGGTATCCCAGGTATAGAAAAGGTCTGGATTCGCAAAGAGTACATCAAGCTATACAACTGTTGTGAAGATTTTCTGAACTCTGATCAGCGAGACAGGAAGCCTCTCTCAGTTGTCGTCACAGGGCAATCCGGCATTGGTGAGTGCTTTGCTTCATGGTCTATCATTATTGTAATCTATTGGCTGAAAGGTAAAAGCTATTGGATCCTTTATGCTTTGTGTCGACGTCTTTCTGAGGGGAAGCCAGTTATTTGGTACCATACCTCAACACGGTTTCTGTTTGTGAATGAAGGTGTCTATGCGGCCCCTGACAACTTCCGCGCTGGCAATTTAATCACCCGTGTTTGGACTTTGGTCGACTCTGATGAGTCCTCGAGTGGAGTCCCATCTAAACTTGCCGTTAATCATACCCAACACCTTAACATATTCATTGCCCCCCTCAGCCAAAACAATGGAAAACTTTGGGGAGCACCACAATATGCGCAGTCTTTATCATGAACCCTTGGACAAGAAAGGAGATCTTAATAGCGTTGGTTCAAGTTTATCTGCTTTACCCTCTTTCTTAAGTTCATTATTTGTTTTGTGTAGTGCTAGCATTCACGGGTTCACAAATGAAGACCACCAGCAAATCAACACGTTGTATAATCGGTTTGGCCCCACACCTCGCATTTGCTACGACTTCATCAAACACAATGTCCTGTTACTCCAACATGAAGCCCGCTCTCAGGCTGCACTTGAAAGCCTCTCGTTAGAGGCATTACGCGAAATGATCTCAAATGCAAAAGTGTCAAACTTGAGTATAGTATCTGAAAAACTTTTCCTTGTGAAACGTGTGCCGGAGAAGAGGCTCAGAGAAGCAGGCTTGAAATTTGACAAGATTTCGAAATATGTCTTCAATAGTGTAGAGCCCATCACTCATGCTGTCGAGGTGGCTATTCGGAACCAACTCTTGCAGGAAAAGCAAATCGATCAGTTCAAATTCTACGACTTCCTGGCGTGTTCTGAATGGACGAGGCAAATTGCTGACCTTGTGTTCAAATCGATGGGTCAATCAAGGCTACGGGAGAGGATTACACTCAACCTCTTTCCTATGATGTTGAAAGGGGACTCACGCGGCTCTGATCCAGGACAATGGCGTTCTACCCACCGAAAACTGTCACGGTCACCGGAATTTTCGATAGACATCCAACCAGCGCGGGTGATCACATATTCGGGTTCTAGCCTGGAGTCAATCGAACCCGGGGCTTACTATATGCTGGAATCTGAAAATCAAGTGGCATTCGATTCGTATATCATGGCCGATGACATTCTCTACATCTTTCAATTCTCAATGGCAGGATCAAACCATTTAATCGAGCCCCGGGTTCTTTCTTTCTTATCACAGGAGTCACTACCGTCAAAAACGGAATGGCGTTATGTGTTTGTGGTCCCCCCCAGGTCGAAAATCAGCTGTTTCCAACTACGGGATGAACATTCAGAGGCATTGATGAATGGGATGAGGCTATTCTCCGCAGTGCTGAAGTAATCAAAGAAACGGTCCAGTACGACCTTACCGCCCCCGCCCCGCTGTAATCCCACGCATTTCGA